>CAKAKR010060207.1:0-21932 GCA_916700685.1 Adelosebastes latens | reverse complement strand
TTTCTGGTTTCTTTACTCCTCTATGACAGTAAAGTGAATATCTTTGAGTTGTGGACAAAACAAGACATTTGAGGACGTCATCTTGGGCTTTGGGAAACACTGATTGACATTTTTCACCATTTTATAGACCAAACAACTAATCAATTAATCGAGAACATAATCGAAAGATTAATCGACAATGAAAATAATACCTAAAATCCTTAGTTATTTTTGATTGAATTAGTCCTTCATTTCAGACAGTGATAAACAAAAGCAGGCTTCTCATTTCTACCCTATAACGGTTGATACATCAGCTGAAATGACAACTGTCACAGGCAGATGTCATCAGCTATAGCTAGCTATGTAGTTCCATGAGTTGGTGAAAAAGGCTGGCTCCAGCTTGCATATTTTATAAACAGCATTGTGTATATAGTCAGTCCTAGTATTACACTATTGGTATGAGGAAACAATAGAACATCAGACTCTTATTTTATTGTATAATAACCCCGTATGGCTGCTTAGCTTACACACTGGGACAAGCAGTTGTTTGTATTTTCAAGCAGTATGTTTGACTTTCAACGTTACAAGAGCAAAAGGCTTTAAGGAGGATGTGTTTGGCAAACATAACGCTGTCTTGGATAACAAGTTTGGCTGGGGTTGCTCGAGTCTAAACTTCCTTAAATCTAATAAAGAGCAGGACAGAGCTGCTAACGTTAGCCTCCACTCTGATAGCATCCAGGACCCACACGCTGGGAAAATACTACACAGTACATGTGTTAGTCATGAACAGGGCTTTCCATTCAAGTAACCTCACTAATAATATAGTTACTGTACTGGTACTACTAACTGTGCAGTAGTAAGCTAGTTAGCTGGTAACATTGAAGCTTATATAAAGCAGATAAACGCACCTTTTAATCCATTCCTTCCTCCTAACTCTTTTAGTATCGCTTTCACAACAGCCCCATGAACACAATGTGAAAAAATCCAAAGCTTGACAGGTTTCCCAATAAATAACAAGTAAGGATTTAAACTTTGATTGTTACTTACTTATGAATATGGTTATTTTCATGTTACAAAAAAAATTATGAAAGCTTTGAAGCCAGGTTTCCAGTGCAAAAGTAAATTTATTCAACTGCAAAGTGGTTCAAAGGTCATTTTAACACGCTTTCTGACAAACACACTCGTCTCTTGAGAGGGGTGACATTTATGATCACATTTTTAAAATAGCGATCTTGACACATGTCTTGTCTAGTTGAGAAATAACGCTGTGAAGTGGCATTAAAACGGCGCTGAGTCATTGGTCCTTGTGAAAGCAGGACTTGGTTCAAGAACACTCTCCCCTCGGGCCCTGTCAGCAGCAGATTGATAAATATATTATCCTATTTCATTTATGCTACAAGGCTGGTGTACAGCAAGTAAAAAACAGATCGACCTTGTAGCGCAAAGAGCCTCCATCACTTAAAGTTAAAGGGCGACTGTGCTGCAGTTGGTTACAGACTGTTGGCAGGGGATTACTGGCAGAGCCATCTCCAAGTCATCGTTTAAGACGTGGACAGATTTAATGCATACACCTGAGCAGATACGTTTTCATGAGCCTGCAGAGGAAATCAAAGCGGTGAGACCAAACTGTAACTACAACATTTACAGTAGCCGACACACCGAGTGTAAAAAGAGCAGCAGCTTCCTAAAATAAGTCTCTGTGGGTATTTTGGGGTTATGGGTTTTTACAGTCGGGACATAAGACAGACTTTATAAAGCTGTTTGTACAGCCAGGCCACCGTGAGGCTGTTACCCATAAGTACTTGCCACAAGTACCATACAATTCAGCCCCTGTTAGCTGTTCACCTATTTCTGCAGCCGAGTACATTCACTCTATAAAAGCTTTGAGTTTAGAGCTCAGTTCGGTGCAGCATTTTAAGCACCTCGTGCTAAAGGTCTTCCTCTTTAGACAGCAGTGCTCCTGGCAACTTGTTGAAGAAAGGAACCCAAAGCAAGCAAGAAGCATTTGGCACTTTTAAAGCTACTTAACACGCAACGGAAATATCACACTTTTATTTCTAAAGTAGTTCTAAACACAGAAGCTCTCTCCGGTCCACTGCCAGCCTTCTGATGCTTTCCAGAGCTCGTTTTTACTGCACCTGTGTTTGCCGACCGGATTGATCTCGCAATGCTTGAGCGCATTAAAACGGCATATTTTGATGACAGCGTTGGAATCTCTTCCGTTTTCTCCCTGCGTAAGCATTACGCCATCGCCGCCGGAGGGAACTGGGTCGCCCTTAATGGCTTGCTGGCAGGCTGGAGAGCTGAGCAATTCATTTCATCCACTGGCAGCAGATTCCATAATTAAGATAATTAAAAAGGAGGGAGGGGAGGGGGATGTGAAGGAGAGAGGCGAAAAGTGCAATTCCTCAGTAGTGGGCACGCATGCTGCCACACTGTTCCAGCTGGCTTGTTTACTCTCTCTAAAAAAGGAGAAGCAAGGACACGGCGTCCTCAGAGTTATATTGCCAGCCAAATTAGCATGATAGGCTGGCTTTGGCTCTGCAGCAGGTGCTGGTGGGAATAAGGCCAGAACAGCATATAGCTACCCTACTCTTTGTGGGCTGCAGTGTTGTTATCTTCTGCATCTCCTGCGCCATAAGTCAGTGAAAATAATCAAAACCTGGGTTAATAGAAAAGGTGATCTGTGGCTCCAAATCAACCCCCCCAATCCATCCAACCTGATCCGGCGGCAGGCAGGGGTCCCACCCTAGGAGCCAAACATGAGTAATGCCTGTCAAGCCTCTAGAAATGAGCTGGCCTCAGCAGCAACCCTGAGAAAATAACTACTGTGGCAGCTCCCCCGACGGTGCTCCCTGTCTCCACCTGTCCACAGCTTTGCCTCCATCACCCAAATTGAAAGCTGTCATCCCGGTGTTGTCACCAAGCTGGGAAATTGCTATTATTCTGAGGGCTAATTAAAGCTGCTGCAAATACCACAGCTTGTGAAGCCAAGCCACTAAAACTATATTCAAAAGGAGGAATATATAACTTTAAAGCTTTAAAGTTTTGAACTAAAGATACACATTGAGCATCTGGCTGTCTGTGTACAACAAGTAAACCATAACTATAAAAAGGTAGCATTGTGTCTATATAACTAAAGAATAAAAATACCAAAGGAACACTGCAGCAATGATGCAGCAAAACAGACAACGCTGTACTCCTCCTGCTCACTTTGAAGTGTACTAATGCCCAGAGTATCCTGCAGCGAGACACTGGGACTCTTCAGACGGCACATATAAAATCTAAGCTAAGAGGTGGAAATTTACTTTTCTGCGTTCATTATTAATATTCTTATTATTCATCAAGCATGAAACTAGATATAGTAAAGCCATTTAAGCGCTCATCTGCCTGTGTAACTACTGAATGCAGAATACAGTGTGGATTTACCGGAAGATATACATCAAAAATTGCAAACACTTATAGCAAAGTAATGGAAATTTAATTGAAAATTTAATGTCAAACAAAACAGTCACAATGTGGTAAAAGCCACCTATCTGGTTATCCAAGTAACGAACTTAAATACATTGTAAATGCAGTTAAACCCCAGGCTGACATGCAAACCAGCATGCAACTTTTGCATGTGCTGCTCTGCTGAAAAGGATCAGGTCTGAGGGCACATCCTGTTCCTTCCAATCTAGAAATGTCACCATCACAGACCTGAGTTCTAATGATGTGATGTTTAAGTCACAGGGAAACACTGGAGGACAGTCGTGATTTCACGGATTCATCAGCAGAGCGGCAGCGTTACTCCACTCATCTCCTCTCTGCTCTGTCAGCCTTTGATGAGCGGCACCGTCAGCTCCCCCCGCCGTGACCCAATTTCACTCCCACTCCCCTCTCCCAGACACATCCAGCATCTCTGCACGGCTCCCCTCGCCGTCTGACACTTGCTAATGGGATTAGGAAAAAGACACTTTTCCCTGTGGATGAAGAGCCTCTCAGGTATACGCAACAGGCAACAAATAACCAACCATTGCTCAACTTCCTGTCCTGATACATTCAGCTGCTTGGGGATAAATTAACCTTTTTGGTGTTCCGAACATAGCGGCTAGAAATCACTTGTCTTAAGAGGATCTGGTTTTAGCACTTGAATAAAAATGGAACAAATCAGGTTGCTACAGTAAATGGTAAGGCAAAGCAAAGGTTGCAAATAGTTGCTATGATGTTATGCAGCAAAACAAGTTTGTCTATGACCAAAGTGTTCAAACAGCGTGGGTACTGCTGGGTTAGACATTGAAATCAACAAACTACAGTTTATTAATCCAATCTCTATTTTTAATCCATTCAAAGCGGGGGGAAGAGTGGGAATGCGTGGCAAAAAAAGGTTAGCGTTCTGTATCTGGGGGCATATTCACAAAACATCCTGAGGCTAAAGGAGGAAGGTCAGTCCTATGTTTTTGGAGTAATTCACAAAGCATTTTAGTGCTAAAACTCCTGAGTATGAGAGAAGTTTGAGGCAATCCACAGGAGTCCTAAGTTATTTAGACCTTGTCACGTCAGTGTTTTGGAAAAATACGATGGTGAACTTTTAAAAGCACTTTGACGGTGAACAAGTTAATAAGGATTCAATCAGCTCACAGAACAAATCTAAATAATCCAATAAGAAATGGTTTGCACAACTTGGACACTGGATACATGCAGTTTGCAGCACTTATGCACTCAGCCGTCTGTCAGAATTATTCATCAAATCAAAACTGTGCTCTTCAGACCCCACTTTGTTTGACGGTTATTTATTATCTGGTAAAAAAAAAAAAATCAAGAGACATGTAGAATTAGGGCATCAGTGTTTGGTTAACTGGAAAGAATATCACAGTCTATCTACGTATTAGGGCTGTCCTCGAACAAAGAAATTCTTAGTCGACAAACACTTATATGATTTTATCGACTAATCGATTAGTTGCTTTATTCAACAGATCGGTAAAATTAAGTTTCTCCACAAAGTATCACACAAAAGCACCACTTTAAATCTTGTGTTCACCAGAGATGTGCTCGGAAGTTTCTTAGAAATAAGTCATTCAGCATGAAAAAAGCATAAAAAGCGACTAATCGACTAAAGAAATTTTAGAGGAGGGCAGCCCTACCTATCTTTTAAGTATTTTGTTCATCACGCTCCAGTTAATTAATGAATATTTAATTTCACATTCACACAGACCGGTTACCTGTCAACTAATCACTGTAGTCATAGGAAGTTAATTTAAATATGTCAGCCATAGCAACAGGGTCACCTCTGCCCTTTCTCTCATCTAAGGAGTTCTCTCGGCCCCTTAGTAAAAGTTTCTCTCAGGCTTTAGGTACTTTTAGCACAAACTCCTAATAGTAATATAAGATACTATGTGAATACAACCCATCTCCACAGCTCTACTAACCTCCCACTTTAAGTCTTACTAAACAAAAGTTTATTTACAATGGATAGATATCCATATTCCCAGAGGAACCGTCTGAACCTTACTGGACACATCTCTATCTTAAAAATGCAAAATGGATTATCTCCAATATACACAGTCTGTCATCTAAAGCAGAAGGTATACTTTCCACGTCCGCGAGAGTACGCGTGACGTGAATTCTGTCATAAGAGGGTGTACGTGTAGGCTCTGCGTGGATGTCAGCGTACCGCCAAGTTGTTGTGACCGTGCGGTCTTGGCCATCTACTCTGCATGTGAAGAACACGCGGACAGTATAAAAATAACTACTACGTGTCCGGTTTAAACTGAAGGGAAACCAAAGACAGTTACACATGGCTAAAAGGTAACATAAGCCTCTGGTTGCTTATATAAAGTCCTCAATAAATGAGCAATGATTGTAGCACAACATTGCTGCATCATTCTCTGCGGGTGCCATCAGCCACAGTAAAGAGGCAAAATAAACCACTGGCCCATCCATCATGATGCTCGATTGCTGTTGGCCAAACCACTTGAGCATTTGAGTACATGACAAAGGAACACAAACTTAGGAGTCAGGAGGTGATGAGCTTGAGGGTAAACATTTTACCTTCCGGGCCACAACTCCTCACTGGCCGTTGTAAAAAAAAGAGCTGGCTAAGAATAACGACATAATGATGTGGCAGACTGTGAGAAAACACTGATGCAATGTGTCTAAATCGTGACTTCAAAATCTTCTGTGTGAAACAGAGTCTCAATTCATGACTCTCAAAGCCAGAGCATGTGAGTGAAACTAACATTAGATAGCACAAACATGTTTGTGTAAAAAGTCAGATGAGTTCTCCGAACTGAACTAGAATAGATTTGCATTCAATTTAGCTCGAGGTTGAATTCTAACCTAGAAAATACAACAATACAAAAATAGAAGATAAAGGTTATTTTGATTTCAGCACTGTAATCTGTTAGGATTAATAAAACCACATAAACAATAGGAGGACAAGGTCCATGAATATCCAGTATACCCCTGACTGTGAGAGATTTGTTCTAATACAGCCTAAAGTACAGACTTCTACCATGTTGCTTGGCAACCAGTAAGGCATGGCTTCACTTCACTTGATTCAGTGAATCAGTACACATTTTGTGCTTCGCTTCTTTGCTATACATTGATGAATTTCTAAGTAATAGTTATACTTTACCTATGACACAAACACTGGGTGTGCAAATGGACAACCAAAGTGTTTACACCAAAGAATGTATATTGATAAGAAGTGAAAGTCAATTGTTCGTTCCATTGCAATGCCAGCGCCCAGCAGCAAAGCTACGCTTCCGCCATTTTGGACTGAGAGCGACTACCGGACGTCAGTAAAACATCCGCCTACAAAGTGCCGTACAAAAGTATAACAATATTATTATATTATATTTTTCCCAGTCGCTTCCCAGACGAGCATAAAGTGAGCAATGGACACAAATGGAAGAAAAATCCAGCACTAAATTTTGAGAGCAATCTCGAACTTTTCATGTAAAGGACCTCCAGAATAGATGTCCAATAGATCCACAGACCATGGATGTATAGGAGGTTGTGTCCTGTGCTTTTGCCCCGTTACAAGTTACAACTAAGTTTAATTCTGTTAATTTCGTGCGTGCTAGTACTGGCCGGTAGCCGGTTGTTTTGGAACAGAGACGTTAATACATCCACCACTGTACAGGCTTACAGCATACAGCCCATGGGTGTATTATAAGATGATAAAAGTGATGAATTACAGCCAATATATCCATTATTACAGGAAATGTCCTATCAGCTTGTAGGGTGGTGCAGTCCTGTGGGTCTGATCCACGTTCATTATGCCAAGGAAAATAACTCTGGATTCAGCTACTAGTGAACAGTTTACAACTTTATAGCAATTGAAATGAGGGCTATTTAAGTGTTCGTAATGGGAAGCTGATTTACCTAAAAAGAAATGATCTTCTGATTTACAGACGTCTCTTTATACATCCATGGCAATGAACTCTTTGGTTACACTACCAACCCACTTACACTACTTGCATTAGTTTTGTAATGTCTCTTTCAGACATGCATTGCATCCTCATGTAGATGGAGACGCAAAGTGTGTAAAGGGTGGGACATGCATTTATTTGGCACAATCTTTTTTTTTAGCGCAGGCCTGTTGAACCGCTCTACTGGATGTTATTTTGTTCTGCATGTAAGGGTTGATACAGCACTAATTAACAGTCCTTTTGGGACCTGTGAGCCAATTAACACGCCCTTAAATACAAAAAGGAAAGGGTCAGACAGACACAGTCACAAACACCCAGCAAACAGCCAAGTGCCATTAATCAGCTCTCAGAGAGAGATACAGAAACTCACTGGGTTATTTACTGAGGAGGAGGAAGCGTTTCAAGACGCTGAGCTGAACCTTCTGCTTATAGCACCAAAGTGACTGACAGCACAGCCTCGGCCACTATAAATATACATGAACCTGTTTACCAGCCAGGCCAGGCCTCCTGCAGACTAGCATTGTCTTGGGGCCAGCTCCTGTCTCAGATTGCAACTTCTCTCTCTCTTTGAGGTTGAACTGGCAGTGGCCCAGTGGCTGATGGGTAACCCAGTGACAACTGTGCCCTATTAACCTTATATATTTTCAGAATTGGCTGTAAAACTTCAACAAAGGGATAAAACTACGGTATTCTTTCTGCTGCACCTAGAATATTTTTCTGTTACTGCCAAATGCTGTGCAACAAACAGCATGACGAAGGTATATGAAGGGATCAGAGACAGAGAAACTGAAAAGTGAGGAGGTTCTGGAAAAATAAACATGGTCGTGTATGGTGTATGTTCACTAAATGAGTCATAGCTGGTGTTTGGGAACAATTGCAGCCCTCGTCACTCAGGATAATTGAGGCAGCCTCTTCTCTAAACTGCCGCTGGTCAATCAGCCAGGAGCTGGGCCATATAACAAGTGAGCACCCTTCTGTTCCTCGTCAGGCTGAAAGGAAATATTTACCCGGATCACCACAGAACCTTTGCTGGCTCCGGAGTAAATAAACATGCACTCAGGCAAGACAAACTAAATAGCTCTTAGAGCTTTGGGTACAGTTGCAGGCGGCAGCTATTAAGAGCGCCCTCAAAGAGGAGCTTCAGCAGACAACATGGAAATTTGCTCTGTAATACTGCTTCAATGTTGACAACTGGTGGAAAATGAGAGTCATCATGACAATTTGACAGTACAAAAACTAATCAAATTCAGAATTACAAGTTGGAAGCTGTTTGGCAGTTTCTCAATCTCTCTTAGTGCTATGTAGCAAACCAGGAGACAGGCAATCTTTTTCACCATTTTAGTAGTTTAAACATCCATCACACACTTAAGAGAATACTCCACAGATTCAGCATTGCGCTCCTATAACATTGTCAGAGTCACAATGGATAGTTTAAATGAAAAAAAGATCTAAATTGATGCAGCAGAACCAGGGATGTCGTCCGTTTTATTCCATGCGTTCTTCTTCCTTGTCAACACATCGCGCCTACATTACCCACAGTTCAACTCAACCGTGGACTGTTCGGCCTGAGATTTGAGTGTGTTATGCTAGGAGCAGCTCAGGCCTCCAGCTTCAAGCAGAAATGAGGAGCGGGCCTCAGAGGTCTATTAACCGCACTTTTTTCTAACTCCATCTTTCAAACTTGTAGTCTTAAGACTAGGGTTGTACCGAAGTTTTTTTTTTAATATATACCTGATCCTAATTTTTCTAATTGCCTCTTTAATGAATAAGATAGAGCTAGGGAAATTTAAATCTTACCTTATGAAGCTAGGCTAACTATGTGTAGCCACACTTGACCTTGGAAAATATAACAGAATATATTTTTATCCATTAACATTTCTAAAACAGTTCAAAGTTTTCCACAAGCACAGAAACCTTGTTCTGAAACATGAGCCCCTATAACCATGCTTACTGATGAGTAATGAAACATCTTGACCCTAAAAGAAAACACAAAGATAAGCTAGTGCCACAATTTTCAAGCCTCAAAGCTCATCTCCCTAGTCTTAGTTTTATCCTGTGAGAGATGCTACCCACCCAGTTTGGGAAAGACGATGAGGTATTCTGCGTTGCATTGTGGGCAGGCCACGCGTGCCGTGCTGTTGCCCCGTTGCTTCTCGTCCACCCAGCGCTGCAGGCAGGCCTGGTGAACCCACTTGGTGGAGCCGCGGCAGCGACACGGGCGCACCCACTCTGCTGTGCGGTCGTCCTCGTCTGTGGCAAAGCACACCCAGCAGCTCCTGAAAACACACAAATACACAGGTGGGATGAAGACATGAAACGCATACACCCTGATAACTGGAAAAAAAGGCTGTAGATTTCTAAAGTTTTACAATTATTCCCTTCAAGTGTGAACAAATAACTACAGAACAATTGTGTTACAGCTGATGACGAGTGATTTTAGAAGAAACACAACCAGATTGGATAGAGCCTCTGCACTTATAAATCAAAGTGGTGTGATAAATACCTTTGGCTTCAGTAAAAGAAAACCCAAGCAGAGTTCCTGCCCACTGGCACAACACAAAAGCAAAGGCAAACTAGGGAGCCAGATTCAGTGTTCGAATTACCAAAAGAGACCTGAGCTGCCCTAGAAGCAACACAATTTCTAGTTTGGGGCGGGGTCTCAAAAATGACAAATAACCATTAGCTTTTCTAATACTGCAAATAATTAAATAAATATTATACAAATATATATAATTAAATAAAAATCTAATTTCTAAGGTAAGGTAGGTACTTTTAAATGTATGTGTTCAGCTCTGCCCAGGTCAGCACACCTACTGCTAGCACATTCTGTTCAGCAGCCTCTCTGTCATCATTTGTGCTATGCATTAAAGCTGAGTTTATCTGTACATCCGCATGCAGTCAAGACTTTACTACCTTTCCCGATCACACCCTCCTCCCTCCCTCTCCCTCTCTCTCTCTCTCTCTCTCCTCATGAAGCTGTCCGTGGTTCTGACAGGTTCTTATGACAGGAGATCTGATCTGATTGTGGATCTTTGATAAAATGCTGTATTTCCTGTCAGCTATATGTTGTTGGTTTTGTTTGTATGTAGGGCTATAGGTGGGTTGTATGAACATCTGTTTGTTTGTGAATGGAAGACTGGATGAGAGAGTGAAAGAAAGCAAGCAAGACTAATGTAATTTCATGTCCCGTTTGAGTGAAAAGCGGGCAGTCAGCGACACAAAGTCACTTCAAACATGAGTCAAAGGGTTCAACTTAGATCTGGCTTATCTGGAGTTGTTACAGTGAAAAGTGTTGGCCATTCCTCACCATTTAGGGAACAATGCTAGAGGCAATGATTAAAGTCTCTCAAATAACTCCAGATTAAATGGCTGAGATGGAACACACACACTCTGGGCCAGTGACTCTGCATGAAATCAACCAAGATCAATACATAAGCCCTATAGGCAAACCAGCTGTTATGCTTGTCAAGCATATCTGACAACACAGAAGGAACTTTTTAATGCTCACTCACTAAAACAAACTGGCCTGTCAGCCGGATACAAGGCAAAGCATTTCCAGGGGATTATCTTTTAGATCACAATGACAGATATTCTTATCAAATTCAATACCTTTTTGGACCAAAATATTCAAAATAAGGCCAACATTTACCTTACTTGTGCACCGTTTCTCTTGCTTTTCACTGAATATGCTATGCCTCTAGTTTGAGTTACATTCTTTTGACATTGCCTTTAGGAATAATCACACTGCTACTCCAACCTAAATTCGCCAGGACATCCCTGTGTGAGTACACACAATACTCTGATAAACCACATAGGCAGTGAAAGCACAAGGGGGCTTGGTTGCAGACAAACAGAGGACACAGAGTCTCCCTTGTGTGTGACATCCAGACAAATGCCTTGTTCTGGACTCAAGCCAAACCATATTTTAACACCCCCCTCCTCCTGCCCGCAAGTATCCCAACACTTCCTCCTTCCTCTCCTCCCACATTATATCCTCCCACACAAGGTGAAGTCCCTTCTGAGTAAACTGTTCTTCCACTTAAAAAGGAGTATGAGGAAGGAAGAGTCCTCAAACGTATGCCTCCTCACTTACAGGAAAGGAGCCATTAGTATGTTGGCCTGTCAGCTGTACTATCTTCCAATTAATTGGACAATACACCCTCAAGCCTCATCCGCTCCATGTCTGTCCAACATCTGGGGAGGCAATCTGATACCCAAGTTCCCTGACCTTACCATAGTACATCTCCGACTGTGACATTATATTGCTTTTACATAATTAATCAGCAGCATGCGACTGGCTGGAAGGTTCACTACCCCTGTGTCTCACAGCAAGAATCCAGACCAGTGACATTCCTATTTTAGCGGCTACGTACTAATGAAAACAGTCATAGGTTAGACCTGAATAATTGATTTAAGAAAATCAGCAACTCCAGCTCATGACCACCACAGGCAAGCTCCCAAACTATGACTAGGGGGTTCCATCGGTTCTAATAAGAAGTAGGATCAGTGTGATAATTGTTGAAATGAAGAAAAATAACAAACTAAAATCCAAAATGTCAAGCTTTTCCTTAAAGCCATATTCACATTCAATTATGCCTGGGACTAGCTTGTTGCTAGGAGATCCACTGGTTCAGGGGCTGACTGCTGCCTTCGACCCATTTACAGCCCGACTATCCGCGTGTGACATTTAGGCTCTCATTTTCATAATTACACTGAACCTTGAGCAGTTGGCATTTCACTGGATGGATGAAACAATGATTAGTCTACACACACCTCCCATAAACCCTGGCATAAATTCAATGAGGACAGACAAACTCTAAAAGATATGCATGTTTTGTTTTTTTCTCTCAGGCGGTGATTATGTACATTTTGGTTATCATTCGCATTAGGACATTTCTGATAATAAATCCAGGGATTAATAGTCACAAAATCCAGGGAACAGCATGCATACATCATCAACTCCACCAATACACGTCGCACATGAAGCTCTATTCTGTCATCGACTCTACTGCATTAACACAAATTTTAATTCTGGCCCAAGTCTATCCATTCCATGACAATCATGCAAGGTTGGTTTAATGGTGCCTTCAAATGAAACTCATGAGCTTGTGTTTACAACATGGGATGTCGTGTTCACAATATGCTTGCCGTTCAAGTGTGAGAACACCACTGCTAAGAAACGGTAATATTTACGTTACTGTTGGTGTCTAGCTAGCAAGTGGGTAACATAATGTAGGAAATGCAAAGGCATAATGACAGAGGAAAAAGATGAGGCCATTGGGAATATCAACATTTTTCTCAGACATATTGTGAAATTTACGAAGAAAAAGAATATACGACTTAAATTACAAAATATTAACTTATTATGCACCGAAAAAATTAACTTCCATGGCCTCCACCATTTCTGACAACGTCAACAAACACGCCACAAGTCGTGAACTCGGAGCATTCAGAAACTTTCCACTTACGAGGTCAAAAATACGACAAGAGGGGGGGCATTCATATGGACTCTTCCTCGTGAACACGGTAAACGCGACCCCATTTGAAGGCACCATAAAACTGGCAGCAGTGCAGGTTGAGAGGTACCAGACAGGCCAGTATCTCCTCTCTGACAGGGTTTAGACAACAAGCTGCCTGTGTCTGACCTGATAAGACGTATCTAGAGTTTACTGGTTTACTGTTCCATTTCCTGTCTTTTAACAACAGGTATGGCTGGAATGGAGGAAACCTGTTGCTTTTTCACTCTAACTAGGAAGTAGGAAATGTGTCTTCTAGGGATGCACCGATACCAGTTTCGGGTCCGATACTGTGCTCATGTACTCGTACTCGCAAAACAGCTCCAATACAAGGGCACCGATACCACTTTACGGCACATTGTTGTTAACCTCTCGTCACCATCTTTAGGGTCCTCACGCTCCACCTCCCTGACAGTGCGGGCGAGACGAGCCGGTGGTGCGCCCGACCCCGGGAGGCCAGGATCCCACCTCAGCCGGCGCATGCCGGCCCTCACTTTCATTGTGCCACAGGGTTTTGCTTGCACCCTCTGACTCGCGCGTGCGTTAGACTCCTTGGTCCGTGTCAAGACGGGTTCGGTGGGTTGCCAACAACGCCGCAGACCCCTCGCGCCTTTTACTTGGGCCGAGCCCCACGCTGGCGGCATGGCGCGGTCGGGGCGCACTGAGGACAGTCCTCCTCGGTCGACAGTGGCACCGGGAGCAGGGGGCCCCATTCCTCCCCAATGGGAAGAGAGGGCGCAGCGAGCCCTTTGCCCACGGTGCGGCGAGGTCCGGGCGGGGAGCGCTGTAAAGTATGCGGACCTCCCCAGCCTAGTTTTTTTCATCATCAGATGAAAAAAAACATTGGTGCATCAAACACCTGTTTCACTTACATTTTGATTTGCCTTGAAATCGGTCGGGAAGACATGGAAATGTCTGGATGTCGGTGATATCACCCATAGGTTTCTGAAGGGATAGCTTGAATCCAGAAGTTAAGCTTACTGCTCTATGCCTTGTTGGCAGTTAATTTGAGTCGTGGTAACCACCACATCTCACTGCGATAGACATCATTGCGCCATTAAAAGCAAACATGGCCCCCAAACTTCCTCTTATGGAAAAGAAGTAACCAAAATGCTTTTTGAAGAGAAGAGGTTGGTGGACTTTCTAGTCACTTCAAAGTAAACTTTTCTTGGTTGCCACCTCAAGCAGCACTTCAACATTTATTCAGTAGTTAGCTCAGTGAATCCCCATAGTACACCATGTATATTTTTACCCTCCTGCTCCCACAGTTGAATAATGGATACCAAATCTGTGGCTTTCTGTCATCATCATACTGAGGTCTAGGTGTGCTCTGTTACTGGGGCCCCAGGGGAGAAGAGGGGGCTCTTCTGTGGATGGCCAACTTGGATTATTTGCTCGGGTTGCTGCCTGCAATGGATGATTTTCCAATACTCCCCTGGTGCTGAATAAAACATGACGACGCAGGAGAGGAGCCTTAGGGTCGAGGCGCTCAGGTGTCATGGCCAGCTGAAGGGCCAGGACGGGCACATGTGGTGAATCTGAGTCTGACGGAAACATTAACCCTCCATTCACACTTCCGTCTACCATCCTTGTAGAGCTCACCATGTAACTGCCCACCCACTCTTTGCTTCTGACAGGTATGTGAGCCTGCACCATACTCCATAAAGACAAGCTGTTTGACACACAAAAAAACACTGCAAAGCTGGAAAAGGCTAATAAGAAAAATATGCATCCTGTGGCCATTTCCTACACAGATATTGAAACCGAGGCAGCTATAAAACATGAGGATGAGAAGTTGAGTAGAACAGTGGACAGATGTCTCCACAGGAGCTCGACAGTGGAGAACAAAACCCAGTGCTCCCTTAGATTCACTGGCTCCTATTCCTGTAACCCAGCCCCGCAGCATGACAGGACCTAATACAACAGCACCGAAATGCTATCCTCTGTGCGAAACCTTAATCTCCAGCTCGATGGTGCCTCAGCCCTGTTTAACAGAACAGTCGGGAAGATAAGCCTGTGCCGCACATGTACAAAATGGTCTCCTGCATACAGATATACGGATATATATAACCTATGAATGAAAACAGATAGTAACAAAAATCTGAAGGGCCAGTATATTGATATGTCATTAATTAAGTCTGTTAGATTGTTGTCATACCTTTTTGCTGGTGATTATGCAATGTGTTCACAATACATATTTACAACATATTTACATGTCAAAAATGAAGCCCAAACCTACAGACACATCGCGTTTACAGATGCTACCACATTTGTCAAAATCCCCTATTACTGCTGAACAAGGCCTGCAAGGTTTCCATAAAAATGTCCTGCAAGAACATGAGTTCTGATGATGGCGTGTTGCCTGAACTAATGCTGAAGCAAGGTGACCTGCCGTCTCAACCACTTATTTACATGTTAAACAGGCAAACTCAAGTGGGGCTTTTGCAGTTTCCACAATGAAGCTTTAATCCACCTAATGCTAACCGACTGCTTTGAAATTTCAAGGGCAGGCAAACAGCAGTTATTTTGACAATGCTTCAAGCTGCCAGGATCACAAGAATGTACAGCAATGAAGGACTGTAGCTCTTTCCAGTCAAGCAAGGCCAACGTTGTGTGTTCCACTTCAGCTGAGGACATCAATTTGACAATCTAAGAAAGCGCAGAACTGTATCATGAAGTCACACAAACACAGGGGAGTGGGGTCTGATGTAGGGATGTCACAAGAACCGATACTTCGGTACCAAGTTGATGCCAAAATTCTGAAAACATGGCGGTACTTGTTTTACTACAATACCGCAGGTACCGTCAGTGATCGAGACTAACGGCGTCCCTTCGTCCTGAGGATGATAGAAAATGTGTTTGGGATGCAGTAAACTCACTATCAAAGCATCCAGGGGACTGATAATAATACATTGTGAACAACAAATCCTTGTTGAGATCGGCATGACGAGGGCTAGTCAACGTTAGCTGTTAGCTCCATGCAGAATTGTGCTGCTTACTGGCTGCTAACAGCTAAAGTTAAGTAGCTTTTGTCCTGCCGATTTCAACACGGGAGGTGACATTATGATACGTTCAGACTCCTTTCCAGTAACTTTAATAAATACAGTTGTATGAAGGAGATGTTTTCACAGCAATATAAAATAGATAGAGTGGGAATTATGACCTGTTTAACTTCCTAACATTAACCAGTATGCTAACGGTAATAAAGGAGTATATGTTGAAGTACATGGGATTTATTGTTTTACTTTTGTTTTTTACTGTGGTATCGAATTGGTATCGAGAATTTCACTGGTACTGGTATCGACTACTACATTTCTGGTATTGTGACATCCCTAGTGTGATGGTGGGCTCTGAAGGAATACAGGATGACAGTGTGATTGACACACTGTGTACAAAGATGAGTGTGACAGCATAGCTACTTTCTCATCGTCTCGCAAGTCAGGCCCGTTCTTTAAGAGGTGCATAAGCCACACCACAAAGGCTCCTTTCACTCAGCAGCGGTCACGTGACGGTGGGAAAACTAGAGGTCCCTCAGCACAAAGACGGGGCACAGGAGCACTGGATCCTGTCCCATAAAGACCTTAAAGGAAGGTTATGGTGTAGGGGGGCTTCGCCATGTCTGACTGATTCTACTCAATCACTAACTAGTCTTGTCCATGTCGGTTTAACAACAACCCAGACTATTTGCCACCCTGGAACAGTATAGTATCCAACTACTCAGAGTGTAAGACTACCTTTCATGTGCCAGCTTCTGGTTAAATTAGTCTTTGGCACATTTGGTAAATTGGTGAGCGTCAGCTGCCACACTAACTCTGAAAAGATGTGATAATTATACAGTCTTTTCCATGAGGAGGACAAAATAACAGAGTGTCCTTACAATATTGTGCAACCGACTACAGAATAAACTCCAGCTTATAAGCTTACCAGATTTGAATCTACACCTTGTTGACAGTGTCAACGAACAACATTTGTCATGCAGTTATTGCATCTATACACGTAATAGTTTGTGACATTTCAAAAATAACAGAATAACAGAAACTGACCATTATTCAGGGAGGTGTGTTTATGTTGTTTATCTATTATTGTAGGTTAAGTAAAGTTTGTTTGCTGAACTAACACAGGAACCTCCCACCTCTATTACAGCCTCAGGCTACTCCCTAACAAATTTGTGTACTGAAATGCAGAAAATGTTAAAATGACCACAATAACAATGATGTTTAATATAGACATAAATTAACAGACTGATGACTTTGTCAGAATACAGACTAAATAAAGTTAATATTTGACATAATTGTGTTGATTCTACTTCATCTGCATTGTGATCTTACAAAAGTAGACTATGTATATATAACTTTGAGCTCTAATTTTTAAGTTTTGTATTTGACGAAGAAAATGAACGTCACTATCTAATGCCTAGTTCACACTACACGACTTTAGCCCGGATTTTCCGCCACCCCATGGCGGTTTTTGGAGGTCCCCGACAAAAGCCCCAGATCAGAGGCAAATAGGCGTTGGCTCACCGCTCGCACATCGGCGCTCGAGGGTCATGTGTGAACTACTCAAAGACGCAAACAGAGAGGCTCTCCGGCGCTCCCTGATGAGCTACAGCCAATGAGAGTGCAAGACACGGGTTCAGGGGAAACGTGAGGAAGGAGGGGTCGCCTGTAACAATAGGAACTGTGTGACTGCCTGTCTCCGGTCAGTCCTGTAGTGTGATAACCACAATGACTAAAAGATTCCCGATTACAAGACAGCAAGTTATGTAGTGTGAACAGTACAGCGATCTGACTTTGAAAGTTGTGTAGTATGAACTTAGCTTAAGGATTGAAGAAAGCCTGTAGACACTGACACCACCCTATATCAAAATTTAATCAAATCATGGCTACAGGGTCAATCCTTATTAGCCCTTATACACACACACACATATACAGCACATATTTGTATACCCATTCATACAAAGAGCAACAGGGTCAACGATTTGGACAACAAAAGCAGACGAAAAAGAGAGTAAAACAAGGAGGTTGTGTGAGAGCCAATAAAAAGGTCAGGCTGGATTGAAATGTGTCCCCCACATCTATTTGTGAAACACTGCATTGCAGGGGCAGCTGGCTGCTTGTGGCAGGCCCAGATAAGAGCATGTGGAGCCTTATGTTTGTCAGTGATAGAGGCTGGGTACACAACCGTCTAGAAGCAAGGGGACATGACATACATCTTCCTGCTATCAGCTTCTCAAACACTGTCAGGGTTATTGCGTCTGCCACACACCCGCAGCAGCACACAGCTAGAGAACATTTCACAAAGCTCACATGCCCTTCCTTTCTTTCTGCTACTGTACCATGTGCTTGGGAAATGGTTTCAAAGTCCAAAGTTCAATATTGACAAAGTGCTGCGTCAAATGCCTACAAATGCCTTTTAGTACGCACTGCACAAGCTATCAAATGCCAGGAACTATTTTGAGAGAAACGGCACACCAATGTGCTCGGTGGACATAATGTTGCAGCATCTGCTCACCACCACTCACACAGAAGATACTCACATATGATAACGCTTGGAGAAGAGCCATCGTAGCTTTGTCTGACTTTAAAAAGTGAACCCATTATATCCATGAACCATTGTTTTATTATTACATACAGAATAAAGGTGGGTAGACATTAGCCTGGTCAGTTAGGAAAAATGTTTGAAACAGGGCTGTCAATTGATTAAAAGATTTAATCGCATGATTGTCCATAGTTAATCGCGAATAATCGCAAATTAATCACAAATTAATCACAAATTAATCACACATTTTTGTATCTGTTCAAAATGTACCTTAAAGGGAGATTTGTCAAGTATTTAATACTCTTATCAACATGGGAGTGGACAAATATGCTGCTTTATGCAAATGTATGTATATATTTATTACTGAAAATCAATTAACAACACAAAATGACAAATAGACCAGAAACCCTCACAGGTACTACATTTAGCATAAAAACATATATGCTCAAATCATAACATGACTAACTCAAGCCCAACAGACAACAACAGCTGTCAGTGTGTCAGTGTGCTGACTTGACTAAGACTTGACCCCAAACTGCATGTGATTACCATATAGTGGGCATGTCTGTAAAGGGGAGACTCGTGAGTACCCATAGAACCCATTTTCATTCACATATCTGGAGGTCAGAGGTCGAGGGCCGGTCGAGGCCATGCCAGTTTTTCCTCGCCAAAATTTAGCATAGTTTTGAGCGTTATTTTGCCTCCTTCACAATGGATTCCTTAGGTTTTCTAGTTTCATATGATACCAATATCTTCATTCTAGCTTTAAACTGAGCCCGCTACAACCTAGAAATTACAAGTTGCGTTAATGTGTTAAAGAAATTAGCGGCGTTAAAACGAATTTGCGTTAACTAGACAGCCCTAGTTTGAGATTTATCTATGTCCAACTTCAAAACAGGACAACTTGCTCCCTTGGTTGAAAACACTTAGATCTCATCACATCTACTCTTAATGTGCAGTGCTTGTATAGCCAAGTCCAAGTTTGCTCTTCAATTTTGAATGAAGATAGTGAGATTAGTATGTAAAGTACTAAATTTATCAAGCATTACCTGCCACTTCAATCATAGTGATTAGCTTTATTGAATTCATTACATGGACTTCAATTACCCATCCATCCCCACAAAACTGTGTATAATTTTCAATGCACATGCCAATAAAATAGAAGCAAGATGATAACACTTGACATATCATGACTTGCCCTTTATAAAATGACAATTTATTCAATTTTTTAACATGTCAAATACACTGATTACACAAACGGAGATGTCATCAACTTGATTAATTTGAACACCTGACACCTGAACATCCTGACGGGACTATCATATTGCATTTGATCCAGCAGATTCACTCATCTTGTTTTGCAACTGCATTATGATGAATCAGAACTTCACGTGATGGGTACTAAATAGGTGTGAAAGCTTGCAAGCAGAAAAACTTAATAAAATATCCATGTTTGTTTGACTTTTTACATGAATTAAGTTCAAATCAGAGACAAGGGGCCTTCTGGCGGTGTATTTACATGAATAATTGAACAGATCGAAACCAGCATTTTGCATTTTTTTTTTAAATGGTCTTAATAATTGAACGCCCTGTTCAAACATCACATACATAAATCCCTGAGGTGAGCTACCCTTTGTCCTCTCTACTTCCAGTACTACTTTGTAAATATTTTTCAAATTAGACTTTTGTATTTTAGGGGTTTGAATCTTAAATTACACTTTGCCACTGTGAAATGCCTGTGCTGCACCACCATTTAATTGTAGAGCAGCATGAACAAAACGCTGCATCACAACAACACTGAAAATGTTCACAGCAGGAACTAATGCTCTAGCCAAAATAACCCACGAAGCTAAACACAGGCAGAATAATAATAATGTGCTGAATGTGAATTCAACTTGCTGCCTAGAGAGGTTAGTTGCTGGCTATCACATTGAATAAAAAGGGGCAGTCTTTCAGACATGAGTGAGGCTGCAGTGTCTGGATTGTACGTCTAGAGTGACTGACAAAGTGATGAGCTACAGCTTTGTGCGAGGTTCAGGACGTCGGACTGCTCCAATCCAAGGGACCTGCAGAGTTGCTGACTGTGTGCCTTGGCGTCCCTGATGGAACATAACTGACAGTAGGATTGTATGTGTTTATAGCTCAAAATGATTCCCCACCTGTCCCTGTGAATCTCCGTCCATGTGACCATGAAACTGTTCAACCTAGGGTGCTGCATTCTGCCAAGCAAGGCTTCAGTCTAACCTGACATTTCAATGTCAGAGGACATGTTTGAACTTATGAAACTTGCCACTGCAACTGTGCAGTTTTCATTCCGTTGCTTTGCTGTTTTCCCCAATTTAGTGTAAAATATCGCCACATCCCTAGCTAGTGACATATGACGCTTGCTCTTACTTTATCTCTCATGCAACTTTTCCTAAAGAAGTCAGCACTTCCACTAAGTCTTTGCTCTCAGTGTACGCTCAAAATTATTTTTTCTCTTTTACAAATCTGTGTGGTGGCGACACAAACTTTGTCCATGCACACAACTCAGACATCTTATCAAGTAACTGAAGAGTTACTTAAGTTTTGGTTATTGTATTCACCCGTGTGTGTGTTTACATAGTACGTATCCAGGGAAATTAAAGTAAACTTGCCATGGAAATGGTATTCATTGTCTTATGTAACAGAAGATAAGCAGACGGGTTTACTCATTCAGTGCCATAATGACTGTTAACTATGAACGTGACATTTAGCCTTCTCCTCGACCTAAAGGTCAATAGTTAATAACAGGCCAAATGTTTTGGGAAACCTACGTTAGCAGTTGAAACTCTGACCTTTAACTGATTGATTCAGAGTCCCTACATTCAACCGCATCAGGCTAAAGAACGCTTTTGTCCATCAGTCCATCTTGTTGCTAAATAATAATGAATGTGCTGTTAAAGAAATGTAAATCCAGAGGACAGATGGTAATTTTGTAATTGGGTTATGTATGAATAATTGTGATGTGTTTTGTTTTTTGTCTGATGGGTCTTACTTGTCTGTCTGTCTATGGTAACAGTATGTCTATTGTATGTGTGCTTTTTCTCAAACTGAGCTGCCTATGGATGCAAAATGAATTTCAGTGAAAACTGACAAAGTTGTATCGTATCGTAACTGTTAGTTAATTTACAGGTAACAAGGTTAACGTTAAAAATGATATATATATTTATATATATAATATATATATAAATATATATAATGTTAAGGTGAATATGGTCATAGTGATATGCAGGTATTGAAATCACTTAATGCAGTAACGTTATTAATCATATGACAGAAGTAGCAGAGGACGTCCTGTATCAACACTGCAGAAATACACACAATAACAAGCCAAATGTTATGGGAAACCTACATTAGCAGTTGAAACTCTGACCTTTAACTGTTAGTTCATTTACAGGTAACAAGGTTAACGTTAAAAAATTATATATTGTGTTATGGTTATATATATATATATATATATACA
>CAKAKR010060206.1:65451-120494 GCA_916700685.1 Adelosebastes latens | reverse complement strand
ATGGATAAAGAGTTGAAATGGTAAGCTAGAATTTAGCTAAAAAATAATGGATAAACAGTTGAAATATTTAGCTGAAAGTAATGGATATAAACAGTTAAAAAAATACGCTAAAAGTTAACTAAAAGTAATGGATATAAAGAGTTGAAATTGTTAGCTAAAAGTTAACTAAAAGTAATGGATATAAACAGTTCAAATAGTTAGATAAAAATACTGTAATGGATACAGTAAAATACTGTAATGGATAAAGAGTTGAAATAGTTAGATAAAATTAGATAAAACTAATGGATAAAGAGATGAAATAGTTAGCTAAAAATGATGGATAAACAGTTGAAATAGTTAAAAGTAATGGATAAATAAACAGTTGAAATGTTTAGATAAAGGTTAGCTAAAATTAATGGATAAACAGTTGAAATAGTTAAAAGTAATGGATAAATAAACAGTTGAAATGTTTACATAAAGGTTAGCTAAAATTAATGGATAAACAGTTGAAATAGTTAACTAAAGGGTAGCTAAAAGGATTAAACAGTTCAGTTTGTTAGCAATAAATCTCTCATCTCAGGCTTAACCAGGGGCAGAGGTGGCTAACTTTCCTACCTCAAATTAAGTCAGTCTTAATATTTATGCAACAGACAGGCTTAACTAGACTAGTCTAACCTGACAATCTCATTCCAGTCTAAGGCCAAGACTAGTCCTAAACTAAGTTTATGCAACTGGCCCCTGTTTTATATCTCTTTTCTTTATCGTCTGAACTCTTTTAGTTAATATGATCGTGGATGAAGTTTAGTTCACCATATTCACACAATACACCACATCCCCCGATCCCTCCACCCCGTCTCTGTCTCTCCTCTGCCCCTCCCTTCCTGTCCCTCTCCCCTTGCACATTTGATTCAGGGCCGAGGACAGGGAGTTCGCCCCAAGGTTAAAGACTGCCGAAAATGCGAACATCCAGCCGAACCCGGGTCTCATCCTACGAGCTGAGCCCACCGTCACCAATATTCTCAAGGTAGAGCACCACAACCTGATCTAAACTGTACAGGGCATTATCAGTGTTTTGTATTATATGAAAGAAATGTATGAAAGTATCTGGTCTCACAGGAAACAATGAGAAGAGAAGCAAAGTTACATGCTAAGAAAAAACTCAAGCAAAATGTCCTGTGTCAATGAATATAAGTGGCTCCCAAAGATCACAGAACTCTAATGAATACACCTGTATAAAAAGAACAAATGAACCTAACCCTTCCTTTCTTGTTCATTAGACTGTAGACGCAGACCACTCCAAGTCCCCTGAGGGCCTTTTGGGCGTCCTGGGGCACATGTTGTCTGGAAAGAGCCTAGATCTGCTCTTGGCAGCGGCAGCAGCCACCGGCAAACTCAAATCCTTTGCTCGGAAGTTCATTAAGTGAGTATATGCAAAGTAGCGTTGCAAGTTGAGACAAGTAGTCCCCAGAATCATGAGTCATATATGAAGGGTGGAAACTCCAGTTGGCCTCGGAAGTGGATTTTTAACAAGATGTTTCTTATCTTGTAATTTTTTTTTTCTTTTTTATTCTAGGCTTAATGAGTTTCCCAAGCACATCAGCGGCGAAGGATGTGAGTTCAAATACATAAGCGACATGTTCCAATGTGGGAATTTTTTCTCCTTTTTGACATATTGTTTTTTTAAATGAGATACTAACGTTGAGGATTTTTCCCTCCTCTCCTTCAGCCAAGTCTGCGTCAGTACGGGCCCTGCTCTTCGACATCTCCTTCCTCATGCTCTGCCATGTGGTGCAGACATATGGTTCTGAGGTTAGTTCATAGCAATTAGAGCTTGTCAGAAAAAGAGTATAATGATGTTAATGGGTACAGTATTCTGTGTATATTTTTCACAGCGAATCCGCCTGCTTTTTCAGTGTAAGGCCACAACATGTCCATAGAGGGCTCTGTAGAAGTGACCTTTCTGCAGCATCTCTGCTGCTCGCTGAACAGAATATTGTAGATTGATTAGATCTACATCATCTGTCCATTTTGACTGATTAAGTCTAAATTGATTCACTGAGCACATGGCTGCCCTGTGTCTCTCCTTTCCAGGTGATCCTGTCAGACCCCAGCCCTTCAGGGGAGACGCCCTTCTTTGAAACATGGCTGCAGACCTGTATGCCCGAAGAGGGGAAGACTCTGAACCCAGACCACCCCTGCTTCAGACCAGAGCCTGGCAAAGTGGAGAGCCTGGTCACCCTGCTGAACAACTCCTCAGAGATGAAACTAGTGTAAGTTGCAGAACAGTGCGTAATATTTCGGGGGCTCTATTAGCAGAAATGGAATATAATATTATTAACTATGTTTTCATTAGTGTATAATCACCTGAAACTAAGAATCGTTGTGTTTCTCTTAGCTTAGAATGAACCCTTCATATCTACATAGGGAGCAGGTCCTCTTCACGGAGTCCACCATGTTGCTCCGCCACATTTCTACAGTAGCCCAGAACAGACAAACCAAACACTGGCTCTAGAGAGAGCCTTTCACGTTTTTATGATACCTGAAAGCCACCATAGTTCTCCGTCACGCTTGTAAAACAGCGGTAATGTGAGCCGCAGAGTGCAAAACCGTGGTACCGCCAGCCGCCGTTTGACTTCCGTTGCTCCTAAAGTAGTGTTACTATTGTAAGGTTGCGAGCAAGCGAACGGCGTTACCACGGTTTTGCACTTCACCATATAAATGCTAAATACGGGGACTTAAAATAAAGTTTTACCCTTTATAATAAACATAAATAATGTTTGTAATTGTAAAGTTTTTGACTGTATGTCACAGATGTCGGAGTTTCCCAGCAGCACTTGAATGCACCAGACAGGCACACCATTCAAATCACTTCATTACCATGCAGCAATAATGATTGTGCTAGAAATAAAAGAGCACATGACTTTCAGAGTAGTGACACCTTTTTATTTGGGTGTTTGAGACCTCAGTGCTGCTTTTGATACTTTTGATCTTAACATTTTATTTGAATGTATTGAACATTCGGGTGGGTTTTAGACTGGTGTCATTGAAACAAGGACTTTAAATGTCAGGTAATGACTCATCTTATTATTTTCATATCAGTTATTTTTATGTAATGAATGCTCTAAATATGGAACTTCCTGACGTTTATTTGTTGTGACAGCCAGGTGAAATGGCATGAAATCTGCCTGAGCACGCCAGCAGCCATCTTGGAAGTATTGAATGCGTGGGAGAATGGTGTTCTCTCAGTGGAGGCAGTACAGGTCTGTTCAGCTTTAATGTTCTCACGATTGTCTTTCTCTTTGTCTTCCTGTGACCGGGAAAAACTTTCCTGAGTGTCAGTTGCTCACATGATGCTCAGGGCAGTACCGGTCACCTCCCTTGACCACTGCATGTCTAGGAATTTCGTTTTTCTCAACTTTTGCAGTTTGACTCATTACTCAAGTGAGCATGACGTATTCCTCGGAAATTGACGAGTAACAATGTGTGAGAAATTGCAACAGCAGTGACGTCCTACAGTTGTAGCCGACTTCTCGTTTTTTTTCACCCTATTCCATTCAAGCTTTCGTATCACGCAATGTGGAAGGATGCTGTTTTAGTCAGAGTCCTCTCTCGTCTGACCTTCCCTAATTATGCCAACCACATCCTTCTTTCCTCTTTTCATGCTGTCTTCTCTCTCTCTCTGAGTGTAGAAGATCACTGACAACATCAAGGGGAAGGTCTGTAGTATGGCGATCTGTGCGGTGGCCTGGCTGGTGGCCCACGTCAGGATGCTCGGGAGGGATGAGAGGGAGAAGCCCCAGACTATGATCCGGCAGCTTGTGACCCCGCTATATGGGGAGAACACTCTGCAGTTTTACAATGAACGGTACAAACAACTGAAACACACAAACCCATGATCAGATGCGGCCTCCTTCACAGACCATTAATACATGGATTAACAATAATGTCCTCTCTCTCCCCCACACACTCTCACCAGCGTGATCATTATGAGTTCCATCATGGAGCACATGTGCGCCGACGTCTTCCAACAAACAGCCGCGACCCTGCGCCCCCCGGTGGAGGGCCAGGAGCCGATCCCCTACCGCAACCTGCTGCCGGCCAAAGACCCCATCCAAGTGGCCCTCAGCAAGCAGTTCCAGACGGTGCTGCGCAAAGGATGGGTGGACAGCCGGGCCCTGCATCTGTTTGAGAGTCTTCTCAATATGGGAGGGGTCTTCTGGTTCACTAACAATTTGGTCAAGGTAAGGAGGACCAAGAAAAGGTGCAGATAGCTCGAGGATCGACATCAGCAACGCTGGCTGAATTTAAAGGCTGCAAATATTTTCATTATCGATTAATCTGCCGTTTATTTTCTCGATTAAAGGTAGGGTCAGTAAAACTGAGAAATGAGCAAGAGTACACTCGATTTTAAAAAATGATCCAACCGAAAAACCCAGCCCAGTGTTGCCAACTCTTTTCCAATGAAAGTAGCAAGCAACACTAGCTCCAAAAGTCTCTAAATCTAGCCAGAAAGTCGCCAAGTCGGCAACACTGACAGTCCGTCCATTCAGGCCTCCCTTCAAAGCCACACCGAAAATTATCATTATGAACATAAACAAATCATAATGAACATTAACAGCGAGCATGGCGATTGTTAGTGCTCACAGCTGTCAAGCTAGCAGCTTGTGAAGTACTCCGGTGACGTGCAACGGGCAGAGTGGACGGGCTACCTATCTTCCTGTCTTCCTTCGCGCAATCAGTTCAAAATGTTTTTGAACAGCAATACCTACCCTACCTTTTAATCGCAAAAAAACTGAAAAATGATCACTATTTAATACAGCCTCAGGTGATCTTCTCTAAATGTCTCGCTTTGTCCGACCGACAGTCGAAAACCCAGAGATATTCAGTTTACTATGATGTAAGACAAGGAAATTCTCACATTTTAGAACCTGGGGACATCGAATGTTTGGCAATTTATCCTTAAAAAAATACTTAAATGATGAACTGATTATCAAAATAGTTATTAATAATTTTCTGTTTACCAATTAATTGTGAGATATCTTGTGAGATATATGATGAACATCTTGGGCTTTGGGAAACACTGATCGACATTTTTCACCATTTTCTCACATTTTATAGACCAAACAACTAATTGAGAAAATAATCGTCAGATTAATTGACAATGAAAATAATCATTAGTTGCAGCCCTAATGAACTCCACATGGTACTGTTTTTAAGATGATAAAAAACTCACCCTTGTGGCATCAAAGACTCATGCAAGGAGACCTTAACTAGAGTCAGATTAACAGTCAGATTACTCATTATGTGTAATCGGAGCACTGCGTTTTATTTCAGGAGCTGCTGAAGGAGACTCGCCAGGAGTGGGCCGATCGGGTGGTGGAGTTGCTCTACAGCATCTTCTGCCTGGACACTCAGCAGATCACTCTCACCCTGCTGGGTACCATACTGCCCGACCTGCTCACAGACTCCGCCCACTGGCACAGCCTTGCAGACCCACCTGGAAAGGCTTTGGCCAAGTAAGAGAAGCTTAATACTTCAATGTGACGGCGGAAGTGGGTTTTTTTGGTATTTTTGGATCTGGTATTAACTTTTACTCCCCTGATGACTCCTCAGGTTGTCTGTGTGGTGCGCACTCAGCTCTTTCTCGTCCCACCACAAAGGCTCGTTCTCAGCTCGTCAACGCAAGAGGCAGCGAGAAGATATTGAGGTAATACAAGGCCAAAATATGTCACTAATGAAAATACAATTTTCAGCGTGAGAAAATGACATGTTGAAGTGAGTGAATATGTGATCGTATTCCTTAAAATTTGTATATATAATGGGTCTCTAATAAATGTAAATTATTGGCCGCAGGACTACAACAGCCTCTTTCCCTTGGATGACACTCAACCCTCTAAACTCATGCGTCTGCTCAGCTCCAATGAGGATGAGCCCGCTGCCCTTTCCAGTCCAGGTCAGTCTATTAATGTCTGAGTTTTAATACACGTTTGAAGTATGAAGCCTGTGGCCTTGCAGTCATTTTTCCGTCAGTCTGAGCCGGGGATTATGCAAATTCCAGACATTTTTCCAAAGCAAATGGACTCTCAAAGACCCAGCAAGTTGCTTCTTGTAAGCACTTTTATCTATCACAGAAAAGCCTACATAAGCTTGGCTTGTCTCAGTGTTGATTATCTGTTGAGTGTCTTACCCGCCAGCAGGTTCTGACTTGAGCGCTGCAGTTTATTTTATGTGAGGGTTTTTGCTTTCAGTACTAAACAACAGGAGGGAGATCGATTTTGAGAACAATAGAGGTATTATGCTTCCAAACTACTCTTACCATCCTGACCAGATATCAACCTGACTGACGTAATGAGCATTCAGGTTTGGGAATTTTCACTATTTCAATTTTAGCTACAGCTACAAGGAATCCCCAGAGAGGGCGTCAAAGATCAGTGCGTTGCATGACTTGACTGAAACTAAGAAAGTGTTCTTTTCTTTTTACCCAAAGTCAAATGAGTTCCTCCTTTTCCATTGAAAAGACATGTCTAGTCATGTCAAGACAAGTCATTTAGAAGCTGGTCATCCCGTACAACTTGTCTTCACATGTCAAGACAAGTCATTTAGAAGCTGGTCATCCCATACAAATTGTCTTGACATGTCAAGACAAGTCATTTAGAAGCTGGTCATCCCATACAACTTGTCTTGACATGTTAAGACAAGTCATTTAGAAGCTGGTCATCCCATACAACTTGTCTTGACATGTGTAGTCTTGTCAAGACAAGTCATTTAGATACTGATCATCCCTTAAAAGAAGTTTTTGCTGGACACTTAAATCTATTTATACCTGTAGCTATAGATTTAACGAAAAATAGCTGAAATATGGTTAGTTTTTAGTCTTTAATGATCATTTTAATTCAAAATAATATTAAAATGAAGAAATTGCACTTACTTTTGGTGTGATGAGAAATTGACATTTGTTTGAATAATAAAATAATCAGCTCTTTGTCTTTAGAAGGAATTTGAAATGTGTCTAACAAGGTTATTTTAGGAACAAGAGGATATTATGTAAGACGGTAGTGGGGGGAAGTCTTTTAGGCTTTCACAACCTTTAGTCAAGATTGCATTTTGTCAACAGAATATTTAACGGTTAACTTCAACTTCCCTGTTGACATTCTGTTGTTTTGTGTGTGTTTTTTTTTGTCTCATGTGACAAAATAAAAATGAAAACAAAACTTGTCAGTTCTTCCGCTGTTTCTCACGCCACGTTATCTCATAGGGGACCGATCGATGAGCAGTTCCCTCTCTGCCTCCCAGCTCCACACTGTCAACATGAGGGACCCTCTCAACCGAGTCCTGGGTGAGAACTCATGCCCTCCTCCTATAATAACTGCCCGTCAACTCACGAACACATACATGTGTGATTACTTTAACCGTGACCATTCATACCACCTGTTCTCTTCTCTCCAGCCAACCTCTTCCTCCTCATTTCTTCCATCCTGGGTTCCAAGATGGCGGGACCTCACACCCAGTTTGTACAGAGTTTTATGGAGGAGTGCGTTGATTGTCTGGAACAGGGAAGTCGCGGAAGCATCCTGCAGTTCATGCCCTTTACAATGGTGAGTTATGACGAGGGGAGGTGGAGATTAGGAGGGAGGCGAATGGCTGTTACATCAGACATTACTGGGAAAGGGTTTCAGATTTCTTCATAAACTTTGTGTTTGTTCTGCTCGTCATGAACATACTTTTGAGGATTGAGTGCTTTAGTGAAGAGTAATAAATCTGAGAGAGACGGGGAGGATCCAAGGTTCATGCTCAGAATTTCATCACAGCAAGAAGGTCCCGGATTCAATCCCCGGTCTGGGCAGGCCCTTTCTGTGTGGAGTTTGCATGTTCTCCCTGTGTTCGCGTGGGTTTCCTCCAGGTTCTTTGGTTTCCTCCCACCACCAAAACATGTATCTCCCCCCCCTAAAACCTATGCCCAATCAAATGTGCAGATCATAAAATCAGATCTCAGATGATCTGCTGTCACGACCCCTAACAGGAGCAGCAGAAATACGAACAAGTTGTTTGAATTGTTAAAAGTCACTCTGGCGGTGCTCTTGTGTGCGGCACAGACACACCCAGACACACCAAGCCAACGTCAGAGAACCAGCTGTTGTGTTGGGTTCTTTCACACACAATAACGACTACTTTGAGCTCAGCTTTCAGGCCTTTTACTTGAACGTTATCAGCAGTACATGTTCAATGCATGACTCGTTACACTGACTCGTTACAGCCTGACCCGGAACTATATTGAACCGCCTCATGACATCATCTCCAGGTCACATGACAAGCTGATTATATTACACCACATCCCCTTTACTTTAAATTCAAAGTGAACTTGAGCTGTTCAATTCAATTCCACACATAGTATACACAATCACATTTTCCATGAACTCAAATACCAAAATCATATTGCCTTTTCAAATAACAAAAACATAACATCTCATTTTACCATAACCCTCAGACTATGTTTACCTCCGTCCATAAAACATATGCACAGTTGAACTTTATTTATTTATTTATTTTCCAGTCTTACAGGTTAAGTCTCTGTGTTTTTTTTACTTCTCTGCCCGACCTCGTTCTAATTACGCCAGGCGTGCTCTGAGATTTTGCTGCTGCTGTCAGAGTCCCTGAACCTGCTTCAGCAGAATTGTCCACTTCCGGCATGTGTTCATGTTGATTCTCACTCTCTCACTCCGAGACTCTGGCGCTGGTATCGGCACGAGATGATGACGATTCCTCCTCAGTGTCCCTTGTGGGCCGCTGACCACAAGGGACATTACACCACACTAGCAGCGATGAAGGCGGCCGGAAGACAGAGGACTGCGAATATACAAGCTGTTGTTATGATGCATACGTGAAAGACAAAGGCGGCATTCGCCTACCATTTTCGCACCACTCTCACTCACAACTTGGCTTCATTCCAGATGTCGTTGTGAAAATATCTGTGTATTGGAATGATCAGATGAGATGAAGATGAAAAAAGAGAAGAGCCTTCTGTGTTTGTCCTCTTGATTTTACTCGTTGGCTTGCTTTCCTCACTTCCATTTCTCTTATACTATATCTTTGTTATTTGTCTTTCTGTGCATCCAGGTTTCTGAGCTGGTGAAGCTGCCTGCTTTGGCCAAACCTAGAGTTGTCCTGGCCATCACTGATCTGACTCTGCCACTGGGGAGGAGAGTTGCTGCCAAAGCCATCTCTGCCTTGTAAACTGTGGGTTTAACTTTACCTCAGGTCTCAGTGAGACCCGTTGGACCAGTGTCTCAGTGTCAACTGCAGAATTTAATGTTTATGAACCTGGCTGGATCATGCATTTAATACCATGTTTATAACCATGTAAACACAGTTTGCTATTGTTTTTTAGGTTATTTTCCACACTTAAAGAAATGTGTAAATAAGTTTTAAAATAAAAAAAACAAAACATAATGAAGATCCTCTTTTTCCCTTTTATTGTATGTTAAAGATCATATCACGGTTACGTCACATTTGGAAGTTACAATAACATGAGGTCCAACCGCTGTGATGGCAAACATTGATGATGATGATGATCACATGGCACCACATGACACTACGTACAAGGGACATTGTACCACCCTCTTGAGTGACAAAAGCTCGTGGTCATCATCCGCCCCTTGCAACACTTCCTCAAGGAAATCTGTCTGGCAGAAATAATGACACAAACACTCCTATTTCACTTTTAGTTGCACTTCTCTATTACAGTATTACCTCCACTGGAATTTTAGATGTAATGGAGAGCAGCGTGTGTCAGCGTGACCCACCTCCGGTGCTTGATGTGTCATTATGCATGGTCATTGATAAAAAGGAACGATTCCCTTTTACATGAAAATGGTTTTTTTTTATTCATTGAAATGTCGGAAAATATACAGTACAGTGTTTTCAAAATGAAAAACAAAAGATTAAATAAAATTACATAAAAAGATTCATACAAAAATAATTAGTTTAATTTAAACATCTTGTAGAATGTATAAGTAGTCCTTAATGTGCCCCAATCTCCTAAAATGAGTGTTAATAGTTCATAAATAGTTCATAAATGCAAAGCTGTCTCTAAATGTTCTGTTTCGCTGTAATTACTATTTTTTTTTTATTAAACTTGGTATAAGTAGTAGTTAGTAAGTATAGTTTTTGAACTATTGAAATGTATATAGTGTATATTATTGTCTGAGACTGGAGGATGATTTAATTTTCAGTTATTTCTACGTGATAAAGAGAGGAACAAAGAGGACTGAGGGACACACAGCTTTGTTATAAAAAATAAATTCCCTAAATAAATATACCATAAATAAATATATAAATATAAATATATAAAAATAAATAATCATTTGACAGATAAATAAATAAATACCATGATAAACAAAATGGCAGAATAAGGTGTTTTGGACATGAGTATGGCAGCTATTGCTCAGCCCTGGGTCTCCTCGACTTTGCTCCGGTTGAGACTCCTGAGGCAGCGGACCGTGTCCTGCCCAAAGGCCTGGAGCTGCACCAGAATCATATGTGCTGCCACCTGAGCCTCAAAGTCCCCTGGTAGATTTAAGGTCACGGGGGTTGGTGACGGCTGCACCCCAGCGTCTGTTTGGGCCATTTTCAGCATCTGCAAGGCACGCAAAACAACTATGAAAGTGGCTATAAAAGTAAGCATCATGTGTCAAGAACGACAGTGATTTAGAAGTATGATTCTACCTTGTCGATCCAAAGGACAAGGTCCCTGATGTCCGCCATTAACCCAGTCACGTTTTCTTCGTTTGCCAGCCGAGGAGAGACGGCGCTCAGTAAGGCCCGGTGCAGCTGAAAACCCTCAGACATGTGCCTCAAACTGGTCTCCTAATAGGAAATAATAAAAACAAACTGTTACAAACATTATTTGTGTTTTTAACCCCCATTTCATTTCACAGAAAGATTCCCCCGGCAGATGCTTACCAAAGAGTAGTTTTCTGACACAACACTGAGTACAGGAGCAGGACGGATGCCAATGGTGGTTGCCATGGTCGCATACTTTGCATTTTCTGAGGAGTTGAGTTTTAGTGTCTGTGGTGGGGAGATAACATGGAGTTATGGATAAATTGCAGCTTGGCATGCAGCAGGAAGCATGCATTTCCTTGATATTGCTTTTGTAGGCCTATTTACTTCATGAAAAAACAGGGGTGGCAGAAGTACTCAGATCATTTACTAAAGTAAAAGTAGTAATATCACAATGTAAAGATACTCCATTACAAGTAAAAGTTGTATTTTAATGAATTTTTACTATTTTATTTATACTTTTGGGTAGTTTAATCTGGATGATGCATCATATTTTATAAGAACATTATGGCCTCTGTATGTACTGTCTGAACTGTAGAGTAACTAGTAACTAGGCTATAATGTGATACAAGTTTTAAGTGGCATATCATGGAAATAGTCAAGCACCGCAAACTTAGTAGGGGAGACAGGGTGTAATTGTAACATCTCAAATTGCACCAATCAGAAATGAGACAGAACCATGAAACTCATAATGCACATGGTGGGTGTGTCTGCCCTTTTTAGGTATGAAAGCAATCAATTGTTCAATGGATAAATTGTCTTAACGATATCTATATTCTTGGTAATTTATTGTGGTTCTTGGTATTTATTAGGGCTGTAAATCGAATAAAATATTTAATAGCGATTAATTGCATGATGATCCATAGTTAATCACGATTAGTCGCAAATTAATTGCACAATTGTTAAAATTGTACCATAAAGGAAGATTTTTCAAGTATTTAACACTCTTATCAACATGGGAGTGGGCAAATATTCTTGCTTTATGCAAATGTATGTGTATATTTATTACTGAAAATCAATTAACAACACAAAACAATGACAAAAAGGTACTGCATTTACCCCTTTTGAAAAGGGCCTTGCCAGATTTTCCTCGCCAAAATGTAGCTTAAGTTTGTAGCATTATTTAACCTCCTTCGCGACAAGCTAGTATGACATGGTTGGTACCAATGGATTCCGTATGTTTTCTAGATTAATATGATACCAGTATCTTCACCCTAGCTTTAAAACTGAGCCCGCTACAACCCTAAAAGTCGCGTTAATGCGTTAAATCAAGTAGTGGCTATAAAACGAATTTGCGTTATTATCGCGTTAACTTTGACAGCCCTAGTATTTATATTCAATTCAATTCAATTCAATTTATTTTTATATAGTGTCAAATCATAACAGAAGTTATCTCGAGACGCTTTATATATAGAGCAGGTCTTAGACTGTACACCATAAAGGTGTGTTGTTACTATCACCCCTGACTTAACGTGTTTCAATCAATATCGTGACTCTAACATTGCTTGTAAAAAACATTTGATACCTGTTATCCAAATAGTTCAAGAGGTTTTTGCGTAATGACGTCAAAAACCAAATATTGTTACAACTGCCCCCGGTCTCCCCTACAGTGACTAGTGCAAATGAGTACAAACTAAATGTGGGCCTGAGAATTGGTCCCTTTTAGCAGCATTACAACCACTAACTAATAATAAATTCATCACATATTATCACTTCTATTTACAGCTTCTGAAATTTAGAAAGCACAGTGAAATAGCTGCATAGTCATAATGCATTAACTAATTAAAGAGCCTGTGCTACAGTAGTCCTATAGCCTCCCAATGCAGAGGTCCTTTTATGGGCTCATTGCAGAGAGACCTGCACTGATTCATCCGCCTTTTACAGCTCTGCCTATTATAAACATAATAAATCAAAACTATGCAGAAAGTAGCACGTATATATCTGCTGTATCTCACCTCGGTGTGAATGCAGGATTTGTGCGTGTCTGGAATGGAGAACAGGATCTTTTGCGTCAAGCCGTCGCTCGTCAGCCGAACATCCTGGAACTGCTGACTCTCAACAAGTGTGCTCCACTCCGGCAGAAGAGGTGCGCTGCGGGCGAAGGTGGCCATGTAGCAGGGAATGGCGAAAACTGCAAGACGAGAGAAATCAAGGCATCAAAAACAACCTCCTTTCATACAACCCAGCACAAAGTGTGTGTGGCAGAACAAAGCCTGGCTCTCTCTCTCTCTCCTCAGCAGCTCCTCTGTTGCTGCAGCAGCACTGAGCATGTCTCCACTCAGGTCAGAATAGTCACTGCAATGTGAAACCTCAGCCAAAAAAAGTGACTAAACATAGCCACAGTTTAAACAGACTCATAATAAAATAAAATATTTACTCCTTAAAACAAGGCCCAGATTGCTTTAAAATGAACTTTGCAAAACTACCAGTTAATAGATAATCCATCCAACACTAGTCCCCAATACTTCCTATAGTGAGTCTCTGCTGCTGCTGTGTCAGGAGATGATCAGCAGAGGAAGCAGCATTTTTTACAAGTGTTACCTCACCACTGACTGTACTCACCAATCAGGATGTCCATGGCCTGTGTTGAGGAATGTCTTTAAGTGTTGACCTCAAGTGAGCACTATCCATTATTTATAGTGTAGGTATAGTCTTATATATAGCAGGAGGGATTTCCCATTATTTGTTCATTTTGAAGAAGTCTCATGACTCATATTTTTTTTTAAGCGTATTACTTGGATCCAAATTGTGTGCTAATTGATAATGATGATATGTTCAATTTAAGCACAATATTGGATTTTTCTGTTTAACAATGTGGGTCTCAAAAGGATTTTTTAAATTTTTCAAACAAAATCCACCACTTAAAAAAAGCATAAACATAAAAAAAACAATTTAGAAACGCAAAGATTAACTTTTAAAACTAATGTAAAAAAAATAGTTAAACAGTTTAAAAGAAAAAAATACCAGAAAATAAACAAATACAATAATTAAAAAAAATTATAATTTAAAAAAACAAATTTGAAAATAAAAACTTAATTTGTTATATTTTTCAAACAAAATCCACCACTTAAAAAAGCATAAACATAACATAACAATACAGTAACACAAAGATTAACTATTAGAATTAATTTAAAAAAATGTTAAACAGTTTAAAAGAAAAATATATCAGGAAATAACCAAATCAAATAATTAAAAAAAGAATAAAAAAATATAATTTGAAAATAAAAACTTTATTTTTTATATTTTTCAAACAAAATCCACCACTTAAAAAAGCATAAACATAAAAAATATATAGAAACACAAAGATTAACTGTTGAAATAAATTGGGAAAAAAATGTTAAACCGTTTAAAAGACAAATACCAGAAAATAAACTAAATGATAAAAAAAATCATTTAAAAAAAAATAATGATTTGAAATTAAAAGGGTGAGAGTAGTTGTAGATGACTCAATATCTATTTTCTATATTGTGCAATTATATTTTCAGCGTAAGCTTCCAAAGTAACATAACTCAAGAGTTTCATTTTGGGAATTCCTTCATTACTGATTTTCTACGCTGATGTAACTTAACTTTGAAGTATTAGTCCACAAAACAGTTGCACAAAACTATCTCCAAGTCATACATAAAGAGAGAAATGGAAATTGAAAGTGTTTAAATGCTTAAATCACAATTGTTTCTGAAATCTAGGTTTTTTTTTGAGGAATCTTTGCTTTCCTTATGATGTCTGTGGTCATCCTACGTGTTTTTGGGCCATCGTGGTTCTTCTTTGGTGAATGACTTGTGGCTTTCGCCTTGCCATTAATAGATTGGAAAATTTGTAGTACGCAAAAAAAGTACAGAAGAACTGTATTTCCATGACTGTAATAAAACATCAGCCCACCTTAAACAAAACCTCACCTCAAAAAAGATTCTTATGACATTTAGGAGGATTTTTTAAATTGTGGCCCCTGTTGCAGCAATTAGAAGGGTCTGGGCGCCGCAGTAGCTCACCTGGTAGAGCGGGCGTCCCATGTACCAAGGCTTAGCCCTTTGCTGCATGTCATCCCCTCTCTCTCTTCCCCTTACAAAAAACTATCTCTGTCTCTGTCAAAAATAAAAAGGAATAAAAAAAGCCCAAAAAATAATCTTTAAAAAAAGAAAGGTCTGAGTTTTGTCTTACCTGAAAGCGTCCTCGGTCCACACAGGTACCCTCTGGATCAGGGACTGTGAGTTCACCTTTATTTACAGTTACAGTATATTGGGCAGTGAAAAGAGAAAACAACAAACAAGGCTTGACAAATACAAGAGTGCCATCTAGTGGAAAATACACCTCAGCTGTGTGATTAAACTCAAAAGTGTTTTGCTTGCATTTCATTCTCAAATCTCTCAAAGGTCAAGGGGCAGTGAAAAAAACAGTCACCAAACTGAGCATAAATTGCCATGAAGATTTTAAAAAATCAGTTTTGTAACTGTAATTTATTTGACACAAACATGCTTTCAGTTGATCCTTGCTTTAAAGGATTAGTTTGACACTATGGGAAATACTCTTAATTGCTGTCTTGTCAAGAGACGGTAAGTTTAGCTTGCCATAAAGACTGGAAGCAAGGGGAATCACTAGATTAGAGGATTAGTTCGACATTTTGGGAAATACTCTTATTTGCGTTCTTTCCGAGAGTTAGATGAGAAAATCGATACCACTCTCATGTCTGAGAGTGGTATCAATCTTCTCATCTCTGCAAGAAAGTGAATAAATGTATTTCCCAAATTGTCAAACCACCTGTTATTTCACCATCTCAAAGCATCCATCAAATCATCATTTCAAAATTGTAAAATCCAGACATATAGCCCATACCTTTGTGGTGAGAGTTATGAAATCACCTCATTGTGCCTCTATTGTAACCGATCGGTTTGCTTCATGCTCTGACACGAGGCCCCTTGATCAGCCAGTGTAGCTATGTTACATCTGGCCATGCTTGACAGGCTGTGAAGTGAAGCCGTCAAATCTGATCCCTGAAATCCACACTGGTCTGATCTCCAATCAATCCTGCACATGAAAGGAGGGCATTATTCACTGCTGAGGCCTCGCTCTATGGCCCCGTCAATGACCCAGCTGCAAACACTCTTTGGTTGTAGCGGTCGAACAATGCGCCTGCTCGCCTTTAGCTGGGCAGAGAAAAAGGCTGCACAAGCATGCCCGACCTTTTTAACCCTTGAACGCATGCAATCTGATGCTTCATTTCACCCTTAATAACACGGTTTGTATCTGCTTGTTACAAGGTTATAATTACAACAAGTGGATTTCCATTAGATGTCGTATGCTGCGTAGGAAGCTTTGTATTAATAGGAATTTAAAATAAGCTTCTGCAGGGATGAACAATGCTCTGCATTAGAGGATGGACCCACAGGTCAATCTGAAAGGGATTGAAGAGGTTGTAAAATGGATGGCAAAGAGATTTTCTATACAGTGAAAACATAAAGGGGTTTTACATCCACCTTCACCTCTTAAATCTCGAATTTTTTGTGACATACAGATCCTTTTTCATGTTAGATTACCCAGGAAACCATTAAAGGGCCTGGGTTTAGACAGCCCAAGGCTGGCTGTAAGTTACTCAGTATATAATACAAGGTTTTAGGGTTAATCCTGTGTGACCACTTCTAATTTTCACAAAAGGTGTCAATATTTAATGTTTTTTTGCTTTTGAAAGATAAAGATTGCTCATCTCTGATCTTAGCAGGTAAGGAAATCACTTCTGACATTTTTAAAAGCTTTTGGCCCAAAGGAACTGGCATTCATTCAGCTTAACATTAGTACAAGTGTTCATGCAGAACATCAATCTTGTTAGCTGAAACATTTGCCCTCTGGTGAAATACCACTTGTTCTAACTCGACAGACACTGATTTTTTTTCCCCATTCAAGTGTACCAGAAAGGGTTGAGATGTTCATCCATCAGATCCAAAGACAACTTGTTGTGTTTACATGGTGAGACTGATTCCACCAGGAAGTCAGATCTCTTTGTGAAACCAGCTTTTCATGACTGATGATTTTTTTGACATGTGATTTCACACGGAGTGAGAGTAAAGCTGAGCTGTTCTGTCTTTCGGAAATGACGGTACCGGAGGAATTGCAAAATGCGTTTTACATGGAATGAAGTCCCAACCGGATAGATAAGTGTGTGACTACTGTGGTCTTCCTCAGAGAAAGAAAGTTTAGACATGAATGGATGTTGGTCAGGAAATGATTTCACAAAAAACATGATGATTACAATAAAAATTCTGACTCAGATACAAGACACCTTCATCAGCTGTCTCTTTTCTCATGTATAATCGTACAATCGCCATTTATACTGGCATGGACAGATTATGAGACAATGGGCCCCTGGACACAGACATACAAAAGGCCCCACCATCTCTCCTACATAGGAGCAAGACAGACTTAGTGATGCTTTTGCATCTTTTTTATTTGTTTTCGTCTCTTTGAAGTCTTTAAACATCTTGTGGTTTCATGTCTCTTTTTGGTCATTTTGTGTCTCTTTTTGGTCATTTTGTGTCTCTTTGTAATCAACTGGTATCTCTTTGTGGTAATTTTGTGTCTCTTTGTGGTCTTTTTATGGCTCTTTGTAGTCATTTTGTGTCTCTTTGTGGTTGTTTTGTGTCTCTTTGTGGTCATTTTGTGTCTCTTTGTGGTTGTTTTGTGTCTCTTTGTGGTCATTTTGTGTCTCTTTATGGTCTTTTTTGTGTCTCTTTGTGATCATTTTGTGCCTCTTTGCGGTCTTTTTGTGTCTCTGTGATCATTTTGTGCCTCTTTGTAGTCATTTTGTGCCTCTTTGTAGTCATTTTGTGTTTCTTTGTGGTCTTTTTGTGTCTCTTTGTGGTCATTTTGTGTCTCTACATGGTCATTCTGTGTGTCTTTATGGTCATTTCATGTGTTTTGTGGTTGTGCCCCTATTTGTAGTTTTTTTGCGGTTCTTTGCAGTTACTTTGCATCTCTTTGTAGTCATTTAATGTTTCTTTCATTTTGCTTCTATTTGTGGTTTGCACGCGTCTCTTCAAGTAACATTTTGCAGGTGAAGGCCAGGGGGGGGCCCTGACACTTTGGGCCCGGTAAGCCCGTTCAGTAATCCATCCATGTATACAGATTGAAACATGAGAAATCAGATGTGAATTCTTTATGTTCCCGGTTTGCTTTTACAGATTTCACAAAAGATGATCAATCCCTGAGGGTACATCCAGACCGAGAGTCTTGACCTACATTCAATTCATGTCATACTAGTCAGTAGGTCACATCTCTGAATCTAGATTTAGATTTATTGTCCAGAAGGCAATTTCTCAGCATACATATCCACATACTGCGCAATAGTACATGTGCCATCTTGCATATGATGCTAATTAAATCTGTCAGTACTCACATTTCAGCCAGTTCACCTCCTGTGCTTTAGCTATGCATAGTATAACAGTAATCACTCATTATTATGTCTACAGTGAAATTAATATCCATTAACTGTGTAATAGCTGTATAAGTAACCACTTGTACATTGGTGTATGGCATTTCAACATTACATTTTGACATATTGTAGTATTTTACATACTGTAATACCCATATATAGGGATTCATAATGAGCTCATTCTTTACACTCACTGAAAATGCTATGTTATGTGGATCAACCAAGGCTATGTCAATTCTAGTTTAATACCTTTAATATGTCAGTTGTTATTATGCTTACATGATACATATTCTTTAACAAATGTGAGTTTCACAAGCTAACTTACAGCAAACCTGTGGCAGGTAGTATTCCAGTTGTTTTCTGGGACTCCAGGCGTTGGGGGAACAGGTTTTGGGGCCTCAATAGGGGCCCACTAGTGACTTAATCCGGCCCCTGCCGTGAACAAATACCCTTATTATAAGGCACTCCTGTTTGTTGCTATTACTGTGGGTGTTTTTGGTTATGTATGCTTCTAGCGTGTCCTGTGTGTTGTTGCTGATGTACATTTCTCACAGGAGCCATAGCATATTTGACTCATCGTAATGTGAAAATATTAAGATAAAGGCATTTATTTTCCTCACACTTACACACATTCCACAACAGGGGGAGCTGTGCTGCACAAAATGAACCTTGAAACAGTGTTTCCTCCTCAGACAGCTCTAATCGTTTGAGTTTCGTCTCCCAGTTGCCCCCCGAAAAATGGAGACCGTCGCAGAATATTGACAAGGATGTCCTTGTCCCTCTCCTCAGATGCGGTGTCATTTATCTTTTTTGGCGAGAGAGGAAATCAGGTGCCCACACAGGCCCTCACTGGGAGACCCCATGTGATCTCGGAGGCTGGAAACATTTTCACCTGCAACCCAACCCCAAACAGGGCCGCGCTCTGTGGGATTGGATGCGTCACCTTATCCCCCACTTTGTGTCCCATTACCCAGCAGTTGTAATGCTCACACCAGTGTAACGTGTCTAAGGTAGCAGGCGGGGCAAGCTGAGCTGGCCTTGAAATTTAAATTAACCTCAGTGACATTCATGTGTGTGCTGGGGAACAGGGGTGTTACATTACCGGTAACCCTCGCTCCCGCCATGCACACACACCTGTCGTACATACAGGTGAACAAAAGGATGTGCATTAGCTGAATGAAAATACAGTCACACATGTGTGGTACTAGTTTATGTTTTATCTCCTCTTGTGGTGAGGCTCCCTTAACAGTGGCTGGTTTCAAAGCCGCCGTGAGAGTCTGTTATCAGAGGAAAGAGCGAAGGAGGGAGCTGTGTGTGTGTGTGTGTTTGTGTGTGTGTGTGTGTGTGTGTGTGTGTACGTGTGTGTGTGTGTGTGTAGCAGGAAATGTCAGAGAGAGAGGCTTACCATCTATTTTTCAGTACTGTTGAACCTCCTGCTCGTCATGGGTGGCTGTACCTGGGCTTCCTTAAGATTAACTCTGTCAAGATCAATATCTTTGTTTTCTGTAAAACAAACTCAGCCCGTTAATAGAAACTACGGAGCATGGACGCCGTTAAGCACGTAGGGATGACAACAACAACAAAAAAGTAACACAAAAAGAACACGTCTAGCGCAAATTTCAACCATTTCTAAATCTGTGCTTTTAGTAAAAGCAAAAACAGAGGAAATAAATCAATACGTGGTTTACTGAAAGATAAACGTTTTCTTTCTTACACTTTTTCTTCTGGTAAGAAATCGTTCGACATTTTGGGGAATTTTGGAGAAGATTGATGCCACTCTCGTGTCTGTATGCTAAATAAGAAGCTATAGCAGCTGGTTAGCTTAGCTGAGCATAAAGACTGGAAACAAGGGGGAAACCGCTATAGCATGGCTCTATCGAAAGCTTTCAAAATCCACCTATTACGTCTAAAAGCACATTTCTAACCAGTGAGATGCGAAAATGCTCAAAGCACACCAGGTCCGGGTGCAAAATATCCTCGTTGCCATGTTCCATTTTTTGTCACAAAAAAATAAATCCCTTATTTCATATAGCCAAGTGCCTCCACACACCAAAAAACAATCCAGACAGAGAATATATAAGGGGCTAATGTTAACTACACAATAACTAATCAGATCTCAAATGTGATGATAACGCTAAAGCTAGCCCCGTTCCGTGACTAACATATAACGTTAGCAAATTCATATTAGCTACATGACCATCTTCATCCTATCCCAGCTGCTGAGCGATTGTACTTTATTTGGTTGTTGAGGTAGTCGTCACTATGTTTCTTGTACACTTGGGTGTTGAGAAACCAAATGAAATAGAGGTCCGTCCGAATTTTTACCCTGCACCAATGTTCTGCAGGGTGTAGCTCAGTAGTAGTGCAGTCCATAGGGACTTGGCTTGGGAACCGGAGGATCGCTGGTTCAAGTCCCCGCATGGACCAAGTACTGAGTGTGAACTGTTAGCTGGAGAGATGCTAGTTTGCCTCTTGGGCACTGCCGAAGTGCCCTTGAGCAAGGCACCAAACCCCTAACTGCTCGCTCTGATATCTCTCCCTTAATGCATGTATATAGGTCCTGTTTGTGCATGTGTATATTTCGGCCCTGTGTGTATGTTCTATGTAAAATAACAGAGTGTAAAAATTGAATTTATTTATTAATAAATAATCTTCTTTCTTCTTCTTCAAGCATTCATAAGAACCCACAAAATCGTTTTTTTTTCAATTTCTGTGCGCATTTTTCGGCCGAAAATCTGTGCTTGGTCTGAAACAGCTTTAAAGCTCACTAATTAACTTGTGCTAAGGTAAGCTAACCGCCTGCAGGCTACATGTTTAGGCTGCCGTACCTGAGAGTGGTATTGATCATTTTAACTAACTCTGCAAGGACGCTAGGCATATTCTCCAGGATGTCAAACTACTCCTTTCAAGATTGAGTGCTGCCTTTGGGACAGAAGGGAATTTGAGGATGAGGTGGAACTGACTTTGGCTGCCACTGTGAGCACTCTTGACCCTCACCGAGCGGCCCGAGGGCATTTGGAAAGTGCTTTATCCAAGCGAGGGTATAGCAGAGAGGGGGGCAGCTGATCCCCTGTGGCATTCTCCCTTAATTTTTCCTCAAGAACTGGGCCACACAAGATGATGGGTGCATTCCCAGACTTTGCTGCTCAAGTGTTTTTTATGGCCATCATAAATCATGCATTCGCTCCTGCTCTGCTCTAGAGGCATGTGTGTGTCTGACACAGGGAAATCCTTGTTGACAAACCATTTCCCACATCTCAAACATCAAATTTCATTATTCAAGACTGCACCGGGTTATTCTTACCTCGTGTCTGTGGAGCGGACAAGAGCATATCTTAGAGCACAGTCTGACGCGGATTGAATTACGCCTCCACGTAAATACGTTTCCCTTTTTGCAGTCTCAGTTTTTGTATCGACGATTTCATCGGAGGAGACACAAATGCATCTTCCCTCTTTGCCAAGGTCTGGTGAAATAGGAGATTCGCATCCCTGGCAGCTCTTTTAAATGGACCAGCAGGTCATGGCCCCATAAATGTTATTTGGAAAACCCATGGGAGTGACCACACCAGACAATATGGCTCCCAGAGGCACCCTGGGCACTTATTAAAGGCATGAGAGAGAATGAAAAACAGCACAGGAGCAGAGGCTCTGTCTATATAACCAGGTATGATCGTGAAGGATTCCTCTGTGTTCTCTTAATTACTCTGGGTGAAGGGGTGAGAGTGTTTGCTGAAGGGCTTTTCCTACCAGAATATGAAAAACGTGTCCCTGTTTCGATTATAAGTCCCTCTCTTTCTATTTCACGACAGCTGAACTGCAGTAACCTCTAATTCTCTGCTTCTCACAGCAACCTTTTCTGACAATTACATGATATTTACAGGGCCATTGGTTTGTGACTGAAGATTAGCATATTATGCTGGGGAGTAATTCCAGAGCTGCATTATGTTTCTGGTATCAGCTAACAGGACTCCCATCACCCATGAGTGATGGGTTTTTCTTTGTTCCCTCCTCACAAACCAACAACACCCTACGCCCACTGCATTTGATAAATGGACTTCCAATGGGCTGACATTGACTCTTTATGTGCAGTGTAGAGTACCGCTGTGTTGGACAGATAATTTAGGGATCCCATTGGTTATGGAAGTGAGCTAGCGGGGGTTTCCTGTCAACTCTTAACATACAGAGGCAGCTCGGAGGTCTGCGGTCCTCATCAGTATGGAGCTCTGGTACAGTGGCTACTATCAAAAACATCACAGAATAACTCCTTCATCACATCTGATTCATCAGGATAGTGAGCTGAATATGCATTAAGAGTGATTCAGACTCGAAATACTGCATGTACTTTTTCATTTTTTTGTGTGTTCGGTAAGAGAAACCCCCAAAAAACATCAATTTAATTGGAAAACATCATTTTACTGAGAATATACTGGTCAATACCATAAGGGTTTTAATGGAAAACAGTTGTACATGGAGTTCTTCATTCTAGTGTTCCCATCGTTCATATTGCTGCTTGACGTCGTCTCCGTAATTGTCTGTGTGTGAGCGAGGTGCATCTAGGTGCATGCACCACTGGATAAATCCCATTTGTATCCCATATTTGGAGTTTGCCAAAAACATGCTGCTGCTTTTACTCCCTCAGCGCACCGACTAGAGCATCGACTGAGCCAACAAAAACTCTTAATGGGTCGCTGAAAGATGAATTATTCATAGGTTGCATCGGCCTGGTTTTTCTTGTGCAGATGTCTTGTTGCCCACCTTGGCTCCGTGACAACAGCTGAGCAAAAACCATCTGAGACTGATGATGACCGTGTGGTTGTAGGTTGTAGCTTCGTCCTGTTTGGTGTGGGTTACCGCTTCAGGTCCCACGTGTAGCTCCGTCAGCCCTATACCACAGTACTAATGGTGGAAGACTCCCCTGACTTGCCCTCTATGCCGGGCAAGGACTTGAGATACTCCAGGTGTCTGCGGGCGTCCTCCTGATTAGCCCTGACGTAGTAGACCAGGTAGGAGATGACCATGGTGAACCAGCCGAACATGACGACCAGCATGGCCACATCTGTAGTTCTCTTCATCACCACACACAGGTCTATGTCTGGCGCCAACAGGAAGGCAAGTCCTTGAACTCCTATTTCCTCCGGATCTGAAGTCTGGCACACGATGCCCGTCAGCGACGCGGGCTCCAGGTCCACGCGGGGCATCGCCATCTGCAAGTTGCAGTCACAATGCCACGGATTGTTTGTTAGGTTGGCGCGAGACCGCAGGCCCTCAAAGGCCTCGGGGTTAAAGTTTACTAACTTGTTGGAAGAAATGTCTAGGAACTGCAGCGAGGAGCCGAGGCCTCTGAACGCCCCTGGCGCCAACTGGCTTAATTCATTGTGCGATAGATCCAGTTCAACCAGGTGGGGCAAACCTGCGAAAGCATTCGCGGGGACCGTAGTGAAGAGGTTGAAGTCCAGGTAGACGCGTCGTGTGTCATTGGGGATGTCCTGGGGGATCTCCGTGAGCTGAAGGTTGCTGCAGCGCACCGTCTTGCCGGTGCTGTCGCTCTCAGAGCAGTAGCAGCTCTTGGAGCAACTGGTGGCAGCATGGTGGAAGCAGAAGGTCATTAGCACCAGGCTGTGCAACAGCAGACACATGACCACCGAGTGGCGCAGTAACCAGCCTGCAAGCAGGGACATCGTGAGATACGGGCATGCTCCAGGAAGGACCACCTGGGCGCAGGAGGTGAAGTCCACATCAACCTCCCCAGTAGCTGTTGAGCCTAAAAACAACAGAAAGTCACATTAGCAGTGGTGGGAAGACCACCCTTTGAAACAAGAGAAGTGCAGATTGTACTGTTAAATAGTTTCCTCAAGCAAAACATGGGTGATTAACAATGCTCCTCAGTGTCCATAGTGTTATGTAACGCAGAAATCAGGTGGTACAGTAGCTCGTCTAATTGCAGCGAGGAGGCAGCGGGAATGCTGCAGTTCAGCATGTCGTTGGCTCAGAAACAACTGAACTTCTGTTGTATTTCCAGGGAAGTTTAAGGATCAAACATTCCCTTCATACCAACTAAATAAACAAGCTACGAAAATCCTTTGGTGTCACTGTGCCTCTTTTATAATTGACATCCCTGCTATGCAGGGCTATTTCAGGACACAGAGACTGGCATTAACATAGTGATGTGACACCATGACAAAACATAAAACCAAATAGATTTTCCATGGAGTTATAGATATGTACTGTATGTCTATCGTTTCCAATTTTTTCTAAAACTATAGCTGCCATTCTGAAGCAACAGTGTTATTAAAGAGGACCTATTATGCTTTTGTGTTTTCCCCTTTCCTTTAGTGTGTTATATCGTTTTTTTTATGCATGTGAAAGGTCTGCAAAGTTACAAAACCCAAATTCCACGCCAAAGGGATTTACTCTCCCCCACAGAAACACTGCTCCTGAACTGCCTGAAATGCTTTGCGTGAAGTCCCACCTTTTCTTCCGTAACGTGGTGATGTCACCAAGTAACACATTTGCATAATACCTGCCTAGCGGCTATTTTGGCACGCCCTCAAACAAAGTTAGTTAGAGCAGAGCTGAAGCAGAGTCCGAAGGGTTTGTTTCAGTTGACCAATCACAACAGTGGGCCAGTTGACCAATCAGAGCAGACTGGGCTTTTCAGGAGGGCGGGGCAGGAGCTCAAACAGAGCGTTTCAGACAGAGAGTGAAAAGAGGTGCTGCAGCACAGCCGGTATGAGAAAAGTAAAGCATTTTTTTAACATTAAAGCATGTAAACATGTTCTAGTAGAAACCCAAAATACAAGTATGCACCTGAAAAAGAGCATTATAGGTCCCCTTTAAAAGTGTCAATTAATAAAAATGTCCCGGCTTGGTGTCTGTCAAGCTACATTTAGTCAGAAGTGCAAGTAACACAGAGGTAAAAGCTTGTCTGTGTGTTCTGTAAATTACACTTTATATTTTGTATGTACGCCTTTGAAAATAGCGGGTCTACCCACCCTAACACACTTCATTAATAGCTGATCAGGGCTACCTCCTATCCTGTTACTAATCCTCCTAAGGAAAAACTCCTTAAGTCAGTGTAGCATCAGTGTTGGCCACCCAATCCTTTTGTTGGGGGTAAATGCTAATGCTACAAACAGCACCAAGGCCAACAAAACAGACAATGTGATGGCCTGTCTTCTTTGAGACAAAAAAAAGAACCAGCCAGACTTCTTAATTTCTCCAAAATGGCTGGAGACTGGGCAAGATCCACTTACCAAGATTAAAAAATGAAATCGATCTCTAAGTACCTCGAAGTATCACATGACGTTGGGGGGTAGAGGACAGAGTGTGGTGGCAACGGCGGTGTGTATGTGTGTGTTAAGAGGACAGGTGACTTGTCTACGAGACACAGCTAATAACACTCATTGTGTTACGCCGCTTTTTAGAGATGCCTGCCAGACAATCCCAATAATGAGGGAGGGGATGGAGGCTGATGCACCGGAGCAAAGCACAGATGAAGCATCTGCCATTAAGTTGCTCTGACTGCTGTAGTTTGCCGCCCTCAGACATGAGATGTTTATCCATACATCTTCATTAAGCAACTTCCAAAAGGATTTCCCTCTGCACTTTGTGTCAGTGGGGTGCATGAGAATGTAAAATAGCATGACAGATGCAGTTGAACGCCCAAGGAAATAAAAAGTCTTGCCTAAAGTAAATGGTTAACGTTATGCTCCTGTAAAGGCGATACTTTTCCTGTCACACAGCATGCCAGCCTGGTATTTAGCTGAGCGATAATGGGGGAGCAGGAGCAGAAGGCTGGTGACGGAGGAAGAGGAGGAGGAGGAGGAGGAGGAGAAAGCATGTGGGCACGGAGGGGAAATTGGACACACCAGCACAGGGTTGTGAGAGAAAGAACGATATCAAGAGGATTTAAAGAGAATGAGGTAACATTACAATAACAACAGAGAACAGAGCGTGACACTAATGAGATATCGAGGAAAGGGGCGCATGTTTAGTCAGTCACAGGGACAGCTGATGAAGACAGCTTGCAGTGAAAGAATACAGGGGAGAGGAAGGAGAGAAGTGGATGAGATAAACAGAATCACTGTCAAAAATGAGTACTTTTACTAATGGTCAACAAGTATAACCCATCTTACTGCCGTATACAGTAAATCCAATGAATCAGTTGGCCTCTAAATCTCGCGAGGTCTTCATCAGTGTCCCTAAAGTCATTGCTTCTGTGATAAATAACCCTCCAGCTTTTAATTTAAACAATAAATACAGCGCTCTTGCAGCCAAAGGTCAGCTTCTCACTTCATAAATTCACTGCTGCCAGTGCTGCACCCACAAGTCTCCTTCACCAATTATATGAGGAGCAGTCATTTTGGACAGAAACCCAAACACGAGAGGCATTCAAATTGCGATATGGCCAACATTTTTGATCCCGATATAGGTTATTTCATATCTCGATAATGATATATATCATGATGTAGGTTATTTCATATCTCAATAACAATATATATATCACAATATAGGTTATTTCATATGTCGATAATGATATATATCGTGATATATGTTGTTTCATATCTCGATAACGATATATATCATGATATAGGTTATTTCACATCTCGATAACTATATATATATCACAGTATAGGTTATTTAATATCTCGATATTGATATATATATCACGGTATAGGTTATTTCATATCTCGATAACGATATATATCACGATATAGGTTATTCCATATCTCGATAACAATATATATCACAATATCAATTATTTCTTATCTCGATAACAATATACTGTATATAACAATATAGGTAATTCATATCTAGATAACGATATATATATCACAATATAGGTTATTTCATATCTCGATAACGATATATATCACGATATAGGTTATTCCATATCTCGATAACGATATATATCACAATATCAATTATTTCTTATCTCGATAACAATATACTGTATATAACAATATAGGTAATTCATATCTAGATAACGATATATATATCACAATATAGGTTATTTCATATCTTGATACTGACATATATAAGGATATAGATTACTTCATATGTCGATAACAATATATATATCACGATATAGCATGGTTTATGGTAATTCAACAAATAAATAGACTATATGATATAACCACGTAGTAAGCCTATTTTTGTATACTCCTGTGTGAATTAAATACTTGATAAATGAAAAGTTCTGAACATTTACTCATTTAATTAAGAACTTTTGTGCAAAACGAACATACCGATAAGCAGTTTCAAGAGAAATCATAGCGAAAAAAAATGAATACACATTTCCAGCTATACACACTGACTACCGGTATGTTTACATGCATGCACACTAATAAAGAGTAATCAGATTAAGACAATAGTTTGATTTAACTACACTGAGTATTCCCATAAGCAGAATTCTTATCAATTCAGATTTTCTAAAAAATTGAAGTTTGTATGTGCTCGTTATCAATTTAGACAATGTAACTGCGTATCACGATATCTCGATATCTGATAAATTATCATATTGAATTATTGCCTATAGCCCCAAATGCAACACAAATACATTATGTTCATACGTTTTGTGACATATTGTCTTTTTCATGTATGAATCTGACCTCGAATTTGTGGCATCACATCACAGCTATAAGCATTGTGTGAATGGCAAAGAAGCTGCTGGTTTATCAATGAGGGGGGGGTGTGGTGGTGGATGACAGAGAGGGAAATAAAACATCCTTGACATCTTTAACTTGAAACTGCAGGCTTTTAATGCAACTGTAATCATATTTCAGTGCTTTTAGCTTTATCCACATGCCCATCCCTCACTCAATGCCAATCTCGATTACTAAAGAAGCTCTTTTTTGTTCCTTAGAGCAACAGCATGGCATTTGGCAGATTTCCACGGTGTACCTAAAGACCCCATTTCCCCCCCATAGAATAAGCTTGTTGAGTTAACCCGGAGAGCATTAAGCACACTGTTACAGGGGTGCTCTTTAATGTACAGTATGTTAGAGATTAATAAGGGTTTGATCTCTTCAGTTTAAATATTATACTGAAACAACACTGATGATTTTTTTTTTTTTTTTTTTTTTATTGTGCTATAAAGTGATTACAAAACGAGTGAAGACATGTGCAGGGACATATATAAAAAAAGACCAAAATATATTATACAGAGAAAGACAGATAACAAAGTACAAAAACAAAACAAAACAAAACAAAAACAACACAAGGGGATAAAAGCAGGTTGAAGAATGTGTGTGCGTGTGTGTGTGTGTGTGTGATGTGGATAATGGGTGTGTGTTTGGCATTGAATGAGGCTAGATGGTCATATATGACATATATCTAGTCTTAAACACATACAGACATCCTTCCTTTTATGTGTATAGAGCATAGGGGGAACAAAAACAAAACAAAAAGAAAATAAATGAGTAAAATATAAATATAATACAGTATATATACCCATACACATATATATTAATAATATGAATAATAATAAAGATGATGATGATGATGATGATGGTCATGATGTAATTAATTTAATCACAACACAAGCTGAGGACATTTGAAGATGCCAAATTAAAGTTAACAGTGGGTTCATTTAAATTCCACTCATAAAGCAACAAACATGTGGTGGAAAATGAACTCAAAGGACGATAAGGAGATAAAGGCGATGCATTAAGTTTGTCTTTCATCCTGTTTTAGTCCAACACCATCCACTGCTTGTTTTCCAGCCAAGTCACATTTACAAACCAGCATGAAAACTCGAAACTACTTCATGGATTAAAGAATAGATGCGCGCAATATCACAAAGAAAAACACAACAGAGCGCTCACTCACTTCGTCTTTGCAGCTTTGCCTCTCCTCTTCATGATGTGTTTCTCAGCGAGTGTCCAGCGATGAAATGGTCCGAGTAGATCAGAGCTCTCTCCGGAAGCTTCTCTTCCATCAGCTCGTTAAACTTGTGCTAGAGAGAGGAAGAGGAGAGGAGACGAGGAGAGCTGCTCTGGCCACGACGCGCCACTGGAAATGCTCCTCTACAGCTCAGAGATCCAGCTCAGTGGCAGCCTGTTAGTTTCCACGCAACCAGACAACCACACTGTTAACAGTTTCCCCGTAAAATAACCGTAAAGAACTGATGGCAGCAGGGTTGCCTTTATGTTACTGTAAAATTAACATTATTATACTGTCGCTGAAATTTACAGCTTTGTACTGTTAATGAAAAATACATTTTGAACTTTATTAATTTTACAGTATTTTACAGTTAATTTACTGTTTAAAGATACATTATATAGCTGTTTTTCCACCTTTCTTTTACGTTATCTTACTGATTTGTTTTAAAGGTCCCATATTATAAAACAGTGAGATTTTCATGTTTTTTTATTATAAAGCAGGCTTAAGTCCTATATAAATACCGTGAAAGTATCTAAACACTCAATCCACAGGGAAATACACACAGCCCGTATTCAGAAACTCTGCATTTGAAACAAGCTGTTAGGATTTCTGCCCATTAGTGATGTCACGAATATACAATATATAGATCCTTGACACAATTTTAAAGTAAAACATTCTAAATGTGTCCCAGTTTATTCCTGGTTGCAGTGAATGTGAATGTCATCAGCTGACAAGAAGTACACATGGACCCAAGCTGTTGACTAGCAATGTTAATGCAATTCTGTTGCAATTCCGTCAAAATGCGCTAAAACGGAGCGTTTCAGACAGAGGGTAAATACAGGTATATTCAGGTCCACAGTATGAGGAAAATAAAGTTTTTTTTTAACATTAAAGCATGTAAACATGTTCTAGTAGAAACACAAAATACAAGTATGAACCTGAAAATGAGCATAATATGGGACCTTTAATGCACTATTTAGGTTATATTTTTTACATACATTTTAATAAACATTATTTTTTGCCTAGATAAATAGACTTAGCAGGTTACAGACATAGAAATAGTCACACTAAATACAATTAAAGGCACTTGTTAGGAAAAAGCCTATAATAGACTTGTTGACCCTTTTCCCAAAATGTCTGTCTATAGCTGGCTACAAGCACAGAATGCAAACCATAACAACATGTGAGTGAAGAACAATAAAGCTAATTCACTGATTTTCCAATCATGTACAATGTACAAGCCTCACATGTGCAGATCAGGTCCCAGAATTAAAAAAATACTGCATGAAACTGTTACTGATGATACTTTAGACAGTTGATCAGCAGTAAAGTGCTGTTTTTTAAGAATGCATTATAGTTCAGTTAAAAAACGGCCTATGAGCGTAATTTAACAGGTTTTATTTTGTATTAACAGTAAAGCACTGTTTTTAGCAATAACAGGTTAATACTGTTGAAATCCTGCTGTAAATTAACAGCAATTGTTTACTACAAACAGTGTATAAGACCAGCCTGCATTCTCTCTGTTGGTCCCTTGGTCTATATAGACCAACTAGCAGCACCCTGAACTCAGATTGACATCCAGCGTCCCCGTCTCTCTATGCTTTGGTCTGACGTCATATTGTTACCACTTACTAAAAATAAGTATAGAAAGTTGAGTACACCTTGTGCTTTCTGTATAGATCAGCAAGTTTAAGGACATGTTTTGCTCTCAGTCTACAGAGTTAGCCACATACGGCACAGTGATTTTCTCAATGCAGCATTGAAGTCTCTCTTCAGTCTTTTCAAATTCTCTGTGCTTTATTGTGTTATAACAGAGAGACGACAGCACAGCTCCATTTGCTACTTCAGAGGGAACTACATCAGTCTTCTGTTGATGCCTCCGCAAGGATTAGAACTGAGGGAACAATTTCCCCAAAAGGACTCGTGCTGTTTTCCCACAAGGAAAATAATGGATGCATGCAAAACGTCAGGGATATTTCTTTCCTCCCGCAGACAGCTGTGCTGCTTCCAAAGAGCCAGGCAGCCAGTTAGTGAGCTCGTAGCCTGGGACAGGAGGTGAATCGCTTTGAGTTTGGCTGCCACATCACTGAACTGAAGCACTAAGTGTAATGTGTTTTTGTTTTTCTTTAGCTGGAGAAGGGCAGAGTTCTCTATCATGCTCTGACTTCGGTCTCTCAAAGGGATTCATCCCAAAAAGGCCCATAAAGGGAAGGCAACCAAGACTCCGGTGCTGCCAATTTTGCTCTAAAGCAGAGCTTTCAAGTGCTCTCGTGTTATTCTTATTGATTATTGAAAGGATTATATGACAATCATTGATTTCAATTAAATCACTGATATTAACATAGTTCTTTAAAGATGCTTTGGTATTTAGAGAGGGAAAGGAAATATTGGAAAGAGAAAACATTAAATGAACATTCAAATCCAAAGAAAAGATTTGGTTAGTTATGTGTTTGCCAGCGGAGGATTTAAGGGCACTATATCTTTACCCAGCATACCTTCCATTGTGAAGGTGCCACATATGATAATCTAACCTCAGTGAATGATCCACACATTCATTTTATGACCTGACCAATCATCATAAACACAAGAGATTGTTGAATCTACTCTGCATTTAACCAGTCCGGTCTCACCAAATGGTGTATGCCCATGAGATCAGGTTGATTTAACAGGATAACATATTCCAACATGTTCTCCTAAAAATTACGTTCCCATACAACAAAGCTGCATCGTCAATTACATTTCGAGGGAAATGTATTTTCTTCTGGATTACTGTTGTTTTTGATGCATCATAAAATATGTTTCTAATCATAGTCCGCGGAAGGCTGCATAGGACAAAGGTCAGGGTGGATGAATTTAGGACTTTCACCCAGGAGACCGCTGTTTGTCCCGTGTGAAACCAAAAGTCAGTGTTGACTTATGTTAATTTATGACCGTGACTTAAAGTGGCAGTAGGCAGTATATGTTTTGGTATCATTGGGCACAAATTCCATAATAACCCTTCAGCATATTGTATTTCAAGTGTTCTGAGAGAAAACTAGACTTCTGCACCTCCTCATGGCTCTGTTTTCAGGCTTTAAAAAATCTAGCCCGTGACGGGAGACTTTGACCAATCACAGGTCATTTCATTGAGAGAGCGTTCCTATTGGCTGTGCTCCAGTCATGTGACCGGAACTTAGAGTTCCTTCAAGAGATTTCACAATGGCTACCAGGTCACAAACTTTCTCATTTTACAGCTAAACCGTGTACTACAAGATGATTCTGAAAACATTTGAGGAGAGAAATAGACATTAACGTAACATAATACGGATCATATTTGATCAGCACTGCCTAGTTTGACCGTTTGGTTGGAGTTTGCGAGTGATTGACAGCCGGCTCTTATAGACAGCAGACCTCAGATCAGCTCTTACTGCTTGTTTTCCTCCGGTCTGTGAAATCTTGCAGATGCCGTTAGGAGCACCGGAGGACACCGGAGGACACAGAGGCACATGATTTTTTTCATGTTACCCGTTTCATGCACTACTGTCACGATATAGCTACCGTTTCATAAAAATAACTTTTTTTAAATCACATTTGCTCCAATCTCGCCTACTTCAGCTTTAACCACATGTTTAAAACTGCAACAGTATTCCAGGAGAAAATGTTTCCCTTGAAAGGTAATTGAGAATGCAGTTTAGTTGTATGGGAACATAATTTTGTAGAAAACAGGGGCCAGCAGCATATACCTCTTTGTATACTCTAAGTTCAAGACTAAAACTCTGTACACACAAAGGAAAGGAATACACACAAACGTAAACACAGGGAAATAAAATGTGGAATGGAAAACACCAAAAGCAGAAAAAGAATACTACATTTTAGCACAAATAGCATTGAAATAATGTTTCTAAATATGTCTGATTGGTATACACATATGTATATTATACAGTATGTACACACGTGTATATTGGACACATTAGATGTTTAAGCTGCCAACAGTCATGCACACACAGTAAAACTGCATCCAGAAAAAAATATGTACCCTGTATTGTTACAAAGAAAATGCCTGACACTTGTGTCCGTGTGTATGCTAAACTGACATATGCGTTAGGTGAACATATTCTCACTGAATATACACAGTGCTTTCAGCGTTACACTCCTCTTTGAGTATAGTGCCGCAACAAAGTACAGTGTGGAGCAAACTGATGTCCTTGTGCAGCCAGCACCGAATCGCCAAGAGCAAATCTATGGCACCGCAAAATGAGTTGCTGAGGACAGATGATGGTAAATTAGCTGGGGAGGAGGGAACACATTTGGTTAATTGTTGCTCCGGCCCTCCTCAAACAGCAGCCCAATACAGGAAAAGATTTAATGACATAAGAAGGAGAGCCAGAGAGAAGCTGGCAGTAAATCGTATGAGCAGTTTTGGTGACGGGGTTCCTCACTAAGCATCTGCACTAACTTCCCTACCCAGAGGGTGGACAGGTTTTAAAGATGGAAGTTGGCATTCCTTGTAAGAAAACTGCAAATTTTCTAACAAATTCAAACTGAAAACTGCCAAAAAAACCAACAAAAAAACAGAAATGTGGGATTGTATTACTCAATTACTCGCTTGCACAGTACTGGCCCATACACAGACTTTTTGTTCGAAATTTAAATAGAGATCAGATGAAGCAATATTTCATTAGTCGAGACAAAATAGAGAAAGATATGTTTTGATCTTTGTGCTGCTTGCCAGCATGAAGACACTACATCTAATCCTTTTGTTCCACCTGAGGAGCCAGCGAGGCCACAACTGCTTCAAGAGTGGAGGAGTGTTGCATGACCATCCTTTGACCTGACATATAACACACAGTCCTGTGAAGAGTCTAATCAGCCAAAAAAACGTGTTGGTGTACCACGGGTAAAGGATTTACAGTGATATTTAGATAAAAAAAAAATTGATTAAATATACAGTAGGTGTTGCTAAGATGTGTGTTAAAATATGTATGATTTGTATCATCAACAAAACTCAGAAAAGACTATTTTCATCGAGAGATCTCAAATGTTAATGCATACACCCACTAACATGGGTAAAGATAACAGAGCAGTGATACTTCCCATCTTTCCTCCACAGTGATTTTACACTTGGGCCAGTGGTTCATCTTGTTTTATCTCCCTCCAGTACCTCAGTGCTACGCTCAATAAGATGCGCTCCTCATTTTGCAGTCTCTGAAAAATATCAGAGACCCCTTCGGCCTCTGCCTGGAGTCCATAAGCAATCCATTTTTTCTAGCTGTGCCCCTCAGCTTATTTTGAATGGTTCCTGCAATTCTGACTCATAGATATACTAAAAAAAAAAAAAAAGTCTTGCAGCTTTAAAATGTTTTGTGAAGGTGTTTAATATATTCTTCACTTATTTTATTGTATTTATTTTATTGTTATTTTTATCTTTTTTTTTTACCCGACACCGTTTTACTACTATTACTGTTATTATAGCTTTTATTCTATTGTATTACATTTTTTTATCATTTCATTGTCTTGCGTACACTGGTCTCAAATTATCAAATTGTTAAATTGCTGAATTGTTTTGTCTTTTCTATGGTCTTATTTTCGGCTTGACAGTGATCTGTGAAGCACTTTGAACGGCACTAACCTGTATGAAAGGTGCTATACAAAAACAGTTTTATTGATTGATTGACTGATCGATTTATGGTGTTTAAGTGTTTTAAGTCTTGGAGTCCCATTACATCTCACAAAATGTTTTCTGAATTTTGCTGGGCCTGTATTTGTTTCTCTGTTTTGTCATCTTTTGCTTCTTTCGGTGTCCCACAAGATTTAGTTCTTGGTCCTATCGTGTTTGACCTTTACATGCTTCTTCCTCTACTCTACTCTGAAGACTCTAAATTATGTGAATGTTGGATCGCTGGGATGAACTCCAGGCCCCTTCACACCTTCAATAAGTGGGTGCAATTGATGAATGGAAGGTTGTCTCCAACTGGAACCAAATCAAGCTGACGTGACAGCTTAATTTTGCTAAATGGCTGTTTCTAAGTATTGGGTGAAAGTATCGTTGCCCCTGACATCAGAAGTATTGCACACAGTATCGGGAAGGTCAGAATTAACTCAGAACTTGTACGTGAACATTGAATTATAGGTCAATTCACTGTCTTGTGACTTGAAATATGGTTATGCCCACGTATGGCCTTGTATGGGGGTAGCCAAGGTGCCAAATCTGAATGCAATTAATGTAAACAAAAATAGTTTGCAGTAAATGTGATGTTTTGAGTTGAATTGAGGATTATGCTAACTAGGCTGACATGGAATATTTAAGGCTAATTTGCAGTTGACCAGATGTAGACGTTAAACTTGTAAAGCTGTGGTGTCTGACAGGTAACATGGGTGTGAGTCGTGTATGCACAATGTTACATTTCTGAGGATACATGAGCAGGCATGCAACAGGGGAAACATCAGCCATTAAACTCTGTGTTTTCTGTCAAGCCACCGTTTAGACACTACCATTAATTTGATTTATCCAGGCTGATAGTGGGAGCTGCCAAAACTACGTGTTGTGTTTATAGCACCATAACAAAACTAGCACAGTGTTTAAATACATAAAGCCACTGTTAATTCAGCCCTAAAATTAATCAGACGAAAAAAATAAACACTTCAGAATGGCAAACAGAAAATAAAATACTTCTGACAATATAACTACAGTTTCTTAAATGCATTCAGCCGTGTTCATACCAACAACAACCCTGCAGCAAAACGCAGTACGGGGTTGAACTGGTGTGGGTGCTTTACTACAGAAGATAAAATATGAACCGGGCCAGTTTGAAGGCTTACCAGATGCCAAGATGGTGCACAGTGGTTTATTGCCTACTCGCTCGCAGGTAGGATTCTACAACTCTGGAAAATCATCACAGCGGCAAGAATTTTCTCTTCCACCTTGTGAGCATTGGCACAGTGCTACTCAGTAGAATTTATGCTACTTGATATGTGCCCTCGCACATATTTCAGTGGCCAGCAAAGGGCATTGTGGGATGAAAAAGAGCCTCCTTGTCAGCCAACGCTGTAAAATCTTCAACATGAAATCAGCTCGACATTGGTGGGACTTGCTACTTCATAAGTCAAAGTTCAGTCAGATCGCATCTCACCTTGGTCTGCACTGAAATTAATGGTGAGGGAAGCTTGGTGACTGCGTAATTGCTTTATCCCAAAGTCTGGAACAAATATGAAAAACTGAGGGTATGGAACACTTATCTGTCAAGGAAAGACACCGTTTTACATTAAAATACACACTTTCTAACCACATATAATCTGACTTTTTCCTTTTACAATATACCTCAGTGTGTCTGTATTTCAGTAGGTTTTGTCAGTGGACCTCAGTCCACCAAACCAATTAGCCAAGTTATTATTAGAGTTCATTTTTAATGGCGGCATATAACATTAATTACAGGGAATTGAATGGTCTATTGCCATGCTGTCAACAAGGTTTCACACGCTACAAGGGAAAGTGGATGCTATGAAAATAGAGTTAATGGGACCGAGCTATTAGAGAAGGACTGCGTGATAGAGGCACAATGGCCAAACGTCCTGCAGGTCTCAGGAACTGGAAACTGAGCGGTAGCAATGTCTCTGGAGCTGTTAAAGAAAACAGCAAAGGACTATTGTCACAGACAAATATGAGTTTTATAGCGACTGTGAGGAAGAAAGTTGTCAAATCTCGGATTTAGACCTTTTATTTAATCCAGAAATGATGGCGTTTCTTCCATTTTTAGGGGAAACATTTTGCTGACTCATGCAAGCCATGAGTTTATTACAGTTTATAACTAGAGATGGTGGTAGTGGTAACAGTATGAGTAGTAATAATATTAAAGAGGACTTATCATGCTCATTTTCAGGTTTATTTTTACTATTATTTATCACTTTGGGTTTCTACGAGAACATGTTTACATGTTTTTAATGTTCAAAAAACACATTATTTTTCTCATGCTATCTGTCTGAGTATATACCGGTATTCACCCTCTGTCTGAATATCCAACACGTTGTCTTTCCAACTTGTCACCTACTGCCGCTTTCTCACACCCCTTGGCGTCACTTTAGGATTATAGGCAACAAAACCACTTAATTAAGTTTAGGAAAAAGCATAGTTGGGCTTAAAATTACTGTGTGTAAAGTGAATGTGAAAATGAAACTGAACATTGGGAACAACATGAACAAACAGCTGATTGTAAAGTGAAAGTGAAATTTAAAGCACGGGACATGAACAGCGGTCTTCTGGATGAAAACCTTTTGTTTGTTGGTGAGTGAGTTTTTTATGATATGTCCCCTTAGTCTATAGTGATATGGAGAGAATGTGAAATGTGTGGTTGTATGATCACGAATAAGCATTTTGATGCACAATTTTAATGTGCCTCATTGCGTCACTTGGAAAAATCCACAGCATCTTACCTGCTCACCTGATGCATGCTGGGTCATATCTTCACTGTTATTTGCACATGAGGATTTTTAGTTTTCCTTTTGTGACATCACAAAAGCTATTGCGTGTGCAACTCGGATTTCTGTGAAATATGGAGAGGCTGTGAAGGAATGCAGAAGGGTTATGTAACGCTACCTCTGAACAGCACTCTGTTATCTGCAGAGCTTCTGTATTTAGTCACGTCTCCAAAAGGAGTTAAACCCTAACGAAAATCGAACGGAGGAGGTCTTTACAGGATCCAAGTGGAAATCAGAATTGGTTTACTTATAAGCAGCTATTTGCTGACAGAAATGACCTTGAGTGGAAGTGTAATCACTGCATATTAACACTTGGGCAACTGATTCAATATTTTTCTGGGTGTTTGCTAAACAGGCAGATGAATCATCCTGATTAAAAAAAAAAAAAAGAGAATGAATTTATAATCATCTCATATTGTTAGAACCATGTGCACACAACAAAAAGTGTGACTGTCACCAGAGAGAATGGGTTGTCCTTTACAACATGGTACCTAAACTGTCTTCATACAAGCTAATTACATAAGAAATGGGACCTGATGAGAGCAGGAGGCATGAGTGCAACAAAAATGTTAAGGTCATATGGATACAGTTCTAAAAAAGGGTTGCCAAAAATTGCATAAAGGAGAAAATCGAATTGTGAGACCTTTGAGGGTAAAAGCTCGATGACTCGTCTCTGGAGGGTATTCTCAGACAGAGGGGAGATAATGTATTCATTCACATCTATTTTACACCTAATTTGTATGTAAAATCCCATATAAGCGGTATTTGTCAGGGGATGTCATCCTGGTCTATACATCTTGATTTTATCAGAGATTTCAGATTCCTTCCTGCCTTGTTTCCTGTGAAAGATCTGTTGATGTTCACAAATTTTGATTGAACAGTCTAACATCACAGGAGTCCGTATGTGAACTTTCGCTTTGAGATGGGAACACTGCGAAAGCACTGCAGGGTGGAAGTCAATAATTCTGCAAGGGTATGCATTCGATTTGATCTTGCACCGTGCGGGGAGAGCTGTGATAGTTCAACTTTTTAATGTCAGGGCAATATTTCATTGGCCGGATGGATTTCGTCTTTTTTTTTTAAACTTTGTAATATTTAATTGATATTTTTAAAACCCAATATATGCAATAGCCGATTTAAATCTGTCTTGGAAAGTAGGTTACAGATCCAGGGATGCTGACGCCCAGCGTGGTTCTATCTGCAGAGAAAAACAAACAAAGATGTACTCCCTTTTTAAATAAATACAGACCGCTATCATAGAGCCTAGAATAAATCTGTCAACTGCCAAATAAGTCCACACTTGAACAATGGCATGCCCTAACATGCGGTGATACCCTCAACGTAGAGAAACAAGGCCGTGTGCCACCACTATTTCCTCATTATGAGCCCGCAGGGAGGCTACGTCGTCACTTAGAGAGATAATGTGACAGCCCAGAACAAAGAACCAGGTAAACAAAGGCAAAGCTTGAAAAACACCCTCGCTGTCTCCCGAGGGACAGTGGGTAAGGGAGGGAGGGAGAAATGGAGAAAGCAGTCCTGCACAGAAAGAGGAGAGTGTGTTTTGATATTTGAAAGCCAAACTGAACGGTATAGATAGACAATCAGATGAACCATCAGCAATCCATCTTGCAGATTTTGCCTGCAGTAGCAAGGTTGCTGTAAATCATCATGAGTAAAGGCACTGTCTGTTGTTCATATTTATCACTCATAATGTATGCTCATGTTTGTGAGCACATGATTTATATATATATAAAAGGTGGCTTTCATATTTCACAAGGGCATAATGTTCTCAAAGGTTTAATTGCTCATAGATATGTGCTGTTGTTGTGCAGCCCGGTATCCAAGGAATTACAGTCATGTTGGACAATTCCATGATTTACATCCAGCGCCAGTGTTCAGTCCCAATGCTGAACAACAGTCTGTCCTTCACGTAGAGAGGCAGAAAGTAAAGGGTGTGAAGGACGGGGTGGTGTTTCATCCAATTTCATGTGGGAGACCGCCGTTTGTGTCCCGTCTCGGACCTGAAATTAATGTTGGATTTGTTTTAACTCAAGCCAGAATACTTCAATAATCTTAACAAAGTATTTCAGAAGCCGCCCGCAGATCAGCGGCGAAATCGCTCTGTGCTGGCTGTGCCATTGTTTTCCTATGAGGAGAGCGGTGCCGCCCAACAGCCCATTCTCATTCCCAGGGCATCGTTTGTCATGGCTGTCGGCATGTGTTACCGCCACACAAGCACCCTTTAGCACCAGTAGCTCCGGTAGTGTGAAAAGACACACATGGTGGGTGGGAGCGGAGGTGGATGGGTCCAACAAATGCGAGGCTTTCATCCAGGAGACTGCTGTCCGTGTCCCGTGTTCACAACGTTCAGCGTCATTTTCACTGTACAAACGTAGTAGTTTTAAGCCCAACCATGTAGTTCTTTCCCAAACTTAACTATAGTGGTTTGTTGCTTAAACCGAAAGTGACGGCATGGGTAACTATAATGGTTTTGAAGCCAAGGGGCGTAACGCTAAAAGGGGCGTGACGCCAAGGGGCGATATGAGTTGGGATGAGAACATGTTGCACCTGACTAGGCGGAAGCACTACCCTTGGCATGGCGCACTGCTTGAAATTGCCACCCAGCGCTGTGCTCAAAATTCAAATTATTTCAACTTTGACCTCGGTTGCCGCTGACCTTTCAAAGCGCAACCAATGAGATAACAACTACAACTGTTGTTGTTGCCTACAAAGAGTGAATGGCGTTTCTTGTGCACTTTTTGAGGGCATATTGCACCTGCGCTACACTTTGCCTCTGCATGACTCTGCGCTCTACCTTGCAATGAGCGAAGAGCAAATATCTTATTATGTGAAGGCAGCTGGGCGGATGTAGCTCAGTGGGTAGAGTGGTCATCCTTTAACCGCAAGGTTGGCGGTCCGATTCCTACTGTCTAGATGTCAAAGTGTTCTTGATCGTGACCCTGAACCCCCTAGTTGCGCCCCGGGCGCTTCACAGCAGCCCACTGCTCCTTAGGATGGGTTAAATGCAGAGGTCAAATTTCATGTATGTACCTGTGTGTATATGATTATTGTAATAATGCTTAACTAAAACCATACTTATCTTTAAACACATCTTTAAAACGTTGGCATTGGACCTAATCTGGGGTTTTGCAGTGTCTACTATCAACTTTCTGTTTGACAATAACTGAGTTTAGTTGTGAGGAGTTGATACATCTGGATATGGTCAGAAAATGAACGTGTAGTACGAATGGGTATGTGTGTTAAAACTGTATTCATAATGTCTTTCAACATTATTTACAAGCATGTACACTTGTTTTACATGTGTAATTTTCAGTTCCAGTTGTATGTATGTGGAAGTTAATCCAGTATGTTTGTGGTTGAAATGTTTTTAGTCAGACAAATATGAATGATTAAGTAGATGCCTGTAGGATTTTCCTTCCAAATTACAATTTATAGATGTAATTTTAAAAATTTTTAACTAGGTAATTGAACTTAGAGTTCAGAGTATTTTAATGTTTAAAAAATATGTCTGGAGGGAATCTTTAAGGTTTCCTTTATCAATCTTTCTTCCTCCTCAGTTCTTTTTTTCTGACTTCAGTGCTTTGAAATGGGGAAATCGGTGAAAGTAAAGTTGCCTTCAAGGTTTTTGCAAACATATCAGATTATTTTGCACACGTTCATGTTATTCGCTGATAATGAGTAAAGCCATAATTTGTCATCACTTTGTCGATGATAGCATCGTCAGTAGGAGAAGAGGAGATAGCTTTGACTTGCTAATTATGAACAAGGCTTTAATAACTAAGTATATAAAGCAATGGAAACACTAACGGATGATAATTTAGAGTCATGTGTCGCTGCCAAAACACCCATCATTACTATAACCAAAGTGTTGATGAGGTGATGATAATCACTTGACCAATTAAGTTAATTAGGAGAATAGTTGTGGTGGCAGCCAGAGTGTCGTGTTGGACACTGGTGTGGCAGGAAGAGGAACAGCTCCTCACCACCAGGACATTCTTGTTATTGTTCAAGTCAAGGCTTTAATGTTTAATTAATGCCCTCGCGTTCCAGCTCACTTAATGCTTTTACCACTAAACTAGCAAATACTAAATTCATGAAAATAAAACCCTGAGGCCAAATATATGGGGAAACATAGAGGAAGGAAAAAGTGCTTCGGAGAAATGATTCATTCAAACTGGGTGTGGAATCCCAGTCTAATTTAACTTTATTTAACTTTCTTGGGCTGTGAAACCATTGTCATTCACTGCAAAGGCTTTTCATATCCACTTACACAAGCCGCTGTTTGAATTATGGCTCTCGGTTTATCTGCTTCTTGCAAATAGCCGAGCACTCCACAGCTGCATGTCTGTGTTGGGACGCGAGAGATGACTCAGCCAACAGCAATGGCAAATATAATAAGAGTCGCTTCAAATGAATGGGATTTTGATTGGGGACTTTTGAACAGGTTTAACCAACAACTTGCAGTACTCTTATGAAGGCACTCTGAGAGACTTCTACCACGGCTCATTATTAAAGTGATCATTTATTGCTTCTTCTTAATCCTTAACTTTGTTAAGGCCGACCAAACATTACACAATGTGTGCTACAGTTTGGGAATAAGACGGTTGTGCTACATTTTAAAACCCTACTTTGCTTGGTATTTTGCTTCATTACTTCTAGGGAGCCTCTGCTGAGAGGTGAGGTTAAAACAACTAATGTAATGAAATATAATCGGTCATCGCAGTTGGGAGTAGATGTTTTATATTACCCAAAGCAAATAGCCTGCCACAGAGCTACCAGACGGGCTAGAAAGAGGGCTCACCAGAGACACCTATGTCTCCACACAGTCTATCCACTTATTTATTCACTAATGCAGGTATCTGCAGTCCAAACTAATTTAAGGTACAATGGAGAATTTAAAAAGACATTAAAAGAGATTTGTTCTCTACCTGTAGTGGTATCTAGCTATTCAGATAGTTTCAGATTTAGCTGCTTAGAGATCCATCTTCCAACCTAAAACAATTTAGGTGAATGTAATTTATTTTGGCAATATAGGGACAAACTGGAGAATGAATCCCAGTAAAGTACAACTTTCCTGTGTTATACAAGCTTAATGGTCTTTGTGCATTGCCCCCTATCCAAATAAAGAAACATAACATAACTCACGCTGCATGTGGAGGGGGCTGCAGGAGATTACGGACTACAAATCTAACACCTCTGCCTCACAACTCAACACAAACTCACAACTTGGACCCAGTGACGACAGCACAGTGCCCACCCGATGAAGCCGATTTACAGGTGACAGAGGCCGATGCGAGTAAAACTTTTGCCTGGTTTATGGTCGCCGTAGTGAAGCAGAAAAATTACGTCATCACTGCTTTCGCATAGTGCGCGAAGGCTCCGCAAGTTGTCGCGGTGGTTGGTCGTGCAGTGCTGAATTTTTGTAACTACGCGTCGACTGCATGCGCTCTGCTCTTCGTTTCAACATGATGCCTTCGAGGGAAGACTGGCCGAGTAGGTTCACCTGTACAGACATCTCTACGACTCATTGAGAGACCACAGGGATGGTCACATGGCATTAAATACTAAATATAGAAATAGACAACACACTGAAAGAATAGACTTTCTGCTGCGGGCTGTGAAAGAATATGTAAAAGCAAAAAAAAATAGGTCTCATGGAAATAGCGACCCGAGGTGAAGCACCGAGAGACTTGGAGGTAAGCGACAGTAATAATTACAGTACACAAATGCAATGTGTGGCGGTACGTACGTCGGAGTTTAGTGTTTACTACTGTTGCCAGGCAGCTTACTTTCCTTTCTGGTACCACTCAGAATGTTTTGTTTCTACGCTCTCTTTCGGAGCATATTGCAACGAACAACGCCTCTGTGCATGCATGCTTGTAGTGCACGCTCCATCTACGGAGGCCTGCGCCACAGTGTCTCGCACGAGTATAAACAAAGCTTAACGCTGCAGGCCCAGACAGCATCCCTTCAGCTGTCTCAGGTCTGGGGATGTGTGCCCCTTATTGTGTAAGGAACACAAGCATTTCATTTTACTTTTGATACACATGACATGAAAGTTGAACTTGAATTTGTGATGCCCAAAGAAACTCAACAGGTTGTTCCACGATTGTTCCATAACCTTAACCACGTGTTTACTATTGTAACCATGACAATGAAGCTCCCCTAACCTTAACAAAGTAGCCCCTTTAACCCAAACCACGATCTTTCCCTAAACCCAGCCAAGTCATCTTTGTGTCTAAACAATTGATTTTTCAACAGGACTAGTGACGTGACCAATTTCAACATACTTTTGTGTGAATAAACAGTAGTACGTATCTTTTCGGACGCACTGAGCTGTAATTTACGTTGTCACTTGCTGACGTGTAACCCGTGGCAACCTCATGTGGCCAAAACGACGATTTGTGAGAATCAAAGTCTGAACTAATTCAAAAACTATATTACGCCTACAGCAAAGTGAAATCTTACACTTACAGTTAAATTGAAGCGTTATTGATGTTGCAGAGCTGTCCGTCAACGTCTGTTATGAACGTTGTCGTCACTACCGCATTGCGTTGTGGGATATTTATGCCACCGTAGTGTCCAGCGTTTGCATACTGTAATAATTCACCAGAAATAGTATGCAATTCATGTACCATTGGTCTCATACTAAGGTTTCGGACATACTAAAAAAAAAAAAAAAAATCACACGTACTGTTTTAGCGTACTAAATAGCATGCTAGTAGCTATGGAATTTCTGACGCAACCGTAATGTTTTTGGAAGGCACAGACAAATGATGTTGTCCTTCCAATGGAGCTTCTATGTGTCATTCTAGAGGATGAAAATAACATATGTTGCTGTTTAATTTGTTGTCTTCAGTGTTGTTTAATGCTGATGTTTTTGATGCTGACTGTCTCACATTTGTGCTGAATGTTTACCACCTGATTCAGCTCCAAACATTGAGTGAGATGCAGATGAAAGCTGCTCTTAAAACAAGTACAGTAAGTGGACGTTTTTAAAACTTATAGATGACTGCTTTGCTATTACCCAATTTTCTGAACATTCATTATTACATGCAGTTTCATTCCATTCTGTTCATTTATTCACTTTGTACTCATCCCTTCTGTCTAAATCCCGTCCATCTTATCCACACGGGGCTTCTACTTCGTTCATTATATTGTGTGTATTCTTGTGCATCTGATGTTTAGCCGTCGTAGGTGATGTATACTATAAATAAATCTACAGTCCCTCGCTCTGATATTTGTTTGTGAACACTGAACAGATTTACTGACTTCAGACGATGCCCTGAGGATAACATTAATACTTCTAATATTACTTTCTATGTCTTTACTTTATTTCCCAGTAACACATTCTGCTACGCTCGGTGTTAGTTCAACATATCCATAGCTTCAGTCATCAACACCAACGTTTCTAAACGTGTAGGAAGAGCAGATATGCTGTCTAGTTAACGTTCAGTTCAAAAGAGGAGCAGGAATGAAGACCAGATAGAGACTTAGGAAAATCAATTGCACTGTGGAAAAGAAAGCAGTCTGTCAGACCACATAACTACAGCACAGTGATTTTAACACGTCCAGTCAGGCAGAGCATGTTTGAAGAGTGGCTTCACTTGCTGTGCTATTGAACTGTGCTCTGCCCTATCAGGGAATCTCTCCACCAAACAACAGTTTCTAGCTGCTCCTCTTGCCCAAACATGTATCTGGATGTGTGCTGGATAAAACCTGACTTTGAAAAGTCATTATTAAATGTGATTCATATGTGCAAGAAGAACTGTGATAAACATATTGTAATAGTGACTACTTTCTCAAACTCAACCTTTTTCCCTAGTTGTTATAACAGTGCAAAGGGTTTTTAAAAAGATAATTATATCTCAGTATGGGCACTTTAATCTTCTTCATGTCATACATCAGAACATGTTTCAGTCTAACTGTCCAGCAGTGCATGAAAAATGCACAACTCAGCTCTCTATATCTAGTGGAATCACCTGGCTTCGGTAGCTACAGAACCCACGAGTTAGTGTCGCAAAGCCAGACCCGTCTCCACAGCGCCGTGTCAGCGCTAAAGAAAGGTTCTGGCTCCACACATTATCATTCTGGTATATGGGGGAAAAAGAAACACTCTGACTTGTTTGTAGCGATGGTGCCCTCACAAAATAGATAGCGCAGATAGCGGAAGGAGAGAAGAATGCTGAAATATTGATGAAGGCCCGAGATGTGTCTGGAAGCTCTTGAGAGGTCAAGAATGTCCCTTCAAGCTCAATTAAAATGTTTTTCTCAAACAGTCAGTTCTTTTTAAATTACTTTTGCTTTCTAAACAGTGGAGAAGAATAACTTAAGTGGCAACAAATCTTCACACCTAAGGAGGTAGTGTGTGCTCTGCATGATGACTGCTTGAGGTCACTTGGCGTATGATCGATTTCCTTCAAATGTCTGACCACTGAAGATTTAGCGTCCTCTCTTTGTCATCATGCCTGTTGCTCTTGGTGACATATTGGAGGCCGCGGGGGCAGTTTATAAGGCAGACCACACGGCTATACGAGCATGTAATGGCTGCTTTTATTTTGTCGTTTCCTTTAGTTAGTGTGCTGTGAAACTGGTCTGCTTCAACTGCATTTTTTATACCCGAAGCCGACTCTTCAGAGAGAGGCATGTTTGAAGTCGCAGCCTCCCTGTAGAAAAGAGCACTTTTCAGAAAAGGCGGCCTGGTTTCTGTCACTACATAAGAGAGAAAAAAAGAAGTAGATTGTTCATAATGTGAATTTAAGTGATGGGCTGTCAGTTGTATAGAGTGCGTAATGCGCAGACATATGAGCGTCATTCAGCCACCTGCTGCGTATTTGCAGGGGTATGCAGTGCTCACCACTATAATGCTAAATTGATGGGGTAAAAAAGCATAATTTGGAATATGAGATTTTCAAAATCCTACTTCTATTTATTACTTAATTTCAGGTCTTTAAATCCAACAGTGGCTTGGTGCATTAACAATGCAGCAACTTACATAGCATTTGTAATTCTTAGACTACCATGTCACAAAAACACTTCTAAACCCAAACCTATAGCCTTGACTAAAATATTTTTTTCTCCTTTTCATTATTATTGCAGTGCTGCTGTCAAGACCACCTGAACTGAGACCAAGTCATGACCAAGACCAGAGTGTATCGAGACCAAGGCAAGACCAAGACTTTGATGGGTTTGACAAGTCAAGACCAAGACCAGACCGGTGCGAGTCCCAGACTGCATGACGCACTTACACTAAAATGTGGAACATGCAAACCACTGCAGCACTCCTCAAATTGATCTGAAAAGATCCACATTCCCATAAAAACACCCACGGAAAACAAATGAAGCTTTGTCTGAGACCGAGACAAGACCGAGTAAAAATGCGGTCCATTCCGAGACGAGACGGAGACCTTCAAAAAGTGGTCTTGAGACCAATCTCGAGTCCTACAACACTGTATCATTGTGCATCAAGTCAAGACTGCATCAGCATCTCTACAGATAATCCTAACACATAAATGAACCATAACCTAACCACGACTCACGGGTTTGAAAACAATAAATAAACAAAAAAGTTAATTCATTAACTCAATTGACAAAACTCCATTGGTTGAGGAAGACCATGGGATGTGGTTGAAAGTTCAAGAAAAAGCTTGTAGCAAGCAGGAGATCTTCGCACCCTCTCATCCACAGCAGTGAATAGAGTCAGAGCAGAGACAGAGTAAGACAACCAGCCACAAAACTGAAGAAAATAACAAATAAACCTGACCTTGTGAGGAAAGCTGGATTACCAACCGGGGCCCCCAAAGGCTCCAGGTTCACTGAGTGGCAGTTGGGTTGTGGTAATTTGTTTGATTGTGACATTGTTTGTGTGAATGGGAATATGCACCACTAAAGCACAATATGAGCTTTAGTGGTGCATATTCCATATTCAGGTATTCAGCCCTGTTTTGAAGAGAGGTCCTACAGCAACATCTGGATTTAAGACCTTCATTAATTGAGCTGATCATTTACTTACATGGTGCATATTCTGAAATTAATTTGTATAACCCAAATGACCAAAAGGAAATCAGAGCCATATATATATGTAGAATATTTCACCATAAGACAGTGCACATGGGAATTTATTAATATGGGCTCTGCAGCTCATTTTTGCCCTTTAGCAGGTTGATGTTCATTTTGATTTTTCAGTTGGCAAAGACAGTTTGAAATGTGCCGTATGAAAATGCATCGTCGAGCTGATTAGTAGCGCATTGTCAGCCATATGGACTTATTGTTTTGTATGCATATTATCACTTACTGTACTCACTATGAACATTTAATGTACAGACGCTGCCAGGGCATCACTGAAGCTGGGTGACACAGCACGGGACTCAACCACTGCAGGCTGACTGTCTCTCTGCAGTTAAATCGCTTCGATAATGTTACATTACTGCCACCATTTGGACACTGCATAAAATGGTCAGTCAATATGTAATTCCAGCTCAGTTCTAAAACTACCTGAGCACATAAAACTCAACCAAACAGCCCGATTTACCCTCCGCTTCAATAAAGTAAATTGTCTGTTATTACAGGGAGGTGCAGAGCCTCGATATATTGGCTGGACACTCCTTATGATCCTAAATACAAGCACAATTTCCTACCTTGTTATCCCATGAAGTTTGAATCCAAAGTGACATGAGGCTCAGTGTTAACTCATGTGTCTACCTTTATCCACTTCCCTGATCTTGGTGCTGCCTTTATTCCATATCCAGTATTAACGCTGGGCTCTTTTAACAGCCTTTGCATGACTAACTCCCCTAATTACTGCCACTGTCACTTTTCCCCAGTTCATTCCCACTTCTAATAAGAACCCAGCCTACTGTTACCATGTTATCATTTTCCTCTACCTGACTCTTACCATGTCTCTCTCTTTGCATCTTTCTGTAGCATTCATATGCAAACAACAAATGACATTTTCCTGACATACACTTAATAAGTTATGACTGCAAAGCCTGCTCTGTATTTTTTTAGATAATTACATGTCATTTTGTGGTACAGTTATCTACTGTAATTTGACGGTATGCGTCTGGAAACTTTGCTGCCAGTCCTTTAACTGTTTCTTTTTTGCATTTTCTTTATGCATTTTAATGATGATTGCCCGTTCTTCCATAGGTTAGCTACAACATAGGCTGTCTTAAATGTATTATTTTGTACGGCAGCCTCTAGAAATCTCTCCGATCTTGAGTGGCAGTCCGGTATTTGACTCTGTCCTGTTTTTTGCACTTGGCTTCTGCTGCCTTATTCCTGATCAAACCCGATATCACGGACGGATTGGAAAAGGAGGCAGTCTTTACCTTTGCTATCTGTCAGCTTAATCCCCATGGAACATAACTTCATTTTCTCTCAACACTGTTTTGTTAGCCACCCTTGACTCTTTCCCCCCCAAACGCTCTCCGTGTTTCATCACTCCTAATGATTAAAAGTTTCTCAAATCCTTTCCTCCCTTTCAAATCCTTTCCCAATGCGAGTGGAAGCGATATTTCTTTTTTCATTTTTTCTCATCCAACAATGACATTATTGCCATATTTTCGTCTCAAATAAAGAAGCACCTCAATCCCAGTCGATTGGTGCTGGTATAGCAGCGGGGCTTGAAGAGGATGTTTCCATATCCTTCTCTTTATTCATAGAGCGTAATGCTAAAATGTCATCAGGAGCAAACAAATCTCCACAAAGCTTGAGGGGCATAGGGGAGAAAATATTCATGAAAAATGGATAGAACACCTCCCACACACTGTCAGACATCAATACAACTCAACAGAATCAAATGACAAAAGTCTGGCTATTTACATGCAACAGTTCTCTATGCAAGAGTCAATCAAGCAAACAACACATTTCGCTGTCTAGCTTTGTCAGGCTTTCTGATGATGCTGTGTTCAACTGAGCAAGTTCTCAAAATTAAATGACAGAATATGTTGTTAATAACTTACCTTGCACGGCAGCTGGATTCTCGCGATGTCACAAGATCACGCAAGAATCACGGGATCACATATCACACGAAAATCCATCTAGCTAATCCATCCAGCCAAAGGAAACAGGAAGCAAACAGTGGCCTATGAGCATCCTGGCCAGCTCCCTCTGCATACTTTGGCCACTAGAGGGCAACATCATATATCATTTTTAGGCATTTGCTGAAATGGGTTATGCGTCTTTGTAGTGTAAGTTTATCTCCCAAATATCCAAAATAACAGCTGGGCGCCAGATAGGAGAATAATCACAATTTTACCCTGTCACTTTAAAAAAAATGTACTGTAAACCAGTATGAGAGATGGCCCGGATGGACTGCTAGCCTTGCTACAAAATGTGTAAAATAAACAAAACACCACCCATTAATTATATTTCATCTATTAACTATTGCCTATTAACTAGAGCAGTATTCACATCAAAAGGTTATAGCTCATACTCAAATACAGTCTTACACACAAAATGCCTAATAAACCAAGAGAAACAAAATTCAAATTGAGTCTATATGAAAATCAAATGTCCCTTAAGTTATTAAATTAAATGAGGACTCCAGGTGAATGTCAATCTTTTAGTGAAAGAAGTGTGAGTGTGTTTGTTTGTGTCTGGGGGGTTTGGGGGAAAAAGAAGGAGAAGACTGGAGAGTTACAATAAAGGAGACTTATCTTAGTGGCTCAACGGAGGCCAGGAAGTCCACCGTTGCACACAGGTCCGAGACATATCCTCCCCCTACCTGCTCCAGAGACCAGCACACCTCCAGTAGCGCCGTGTTGTCCAGGAAAATTTAAGAAAACAAGCCGGTTCTTGGTTTACTTGCTGCTCAGTTTACTTTTATATATGTCACTGTTTTCTTTTTAGAGCAAAGACGTTCAGAAACTGAATTAAACTTGAAAACTTCAAATGATCTCCTCCTTTAACCACTCTCACTCCTCTCTCTGTTCTCCTCCATGCTGCTTGTGTTAGTTAGTTTGTTCCCCTCCCCCGGCTCACAGGTGTGTCTCATTTATCTTCTCACTTGCCCCGCCTTCCGTTCCTGTCAGGGTGGAAAAGGGTTATTCTGTATTTTTTTTCTTTCTTTTCCCCGTTCTGCTACAACTGTTTTTCTTGGGAGAAAACCACTGCTATTCAAAAAGACATCCATCATGTGACCAATTGCAGCTTGTAATCAGAATTACAATTACACAGTGTTGCAAACAATCACATTGTCATTACTGATAGACGATGAATACATTATAATGGATGGGAAATCAATTCATTAAAAAAGACCACATAATATATGCTAATGATTCACTGATGATTCATCAATGATGCAACCTCATCCCATAAGGATGTCACACTTCCTGTTTGGAAACAACCTTGTGATTGAACCAACCCGTTCTCACTACCAACTCGTCACGCTTGGTCAGGACCCCTTGTCGTCACTTTTCAACACACTGGGTACTCCTTTAGCGTAATTTTTTAACATGCAAGGTAATCTGATAGACTTCAACACGTGGTTAACGTTACATAATGTATTTGACGTAAGTTAAATATATTACATTACGACTTGGTTAGGTTTAGGCAACAAAACTATAATGTTATAGGGTTAGGAAAAGATAATGGTTTTGGTTCAAATAAGTATGTTTGTTACATAACTTAAGTTACGTGCATAGGGCCTATGTTACGTTACGTACGTGGCGTCAGTTAAGTTTGTTACATAAGTTAACTTGCGTACTTAAGTTCAAATAAGTCAGCTTCACTCCGACCTCCTTGCTGGGCAGACTGTGTCGCTCTTTATGCTACATCACCTGACTTCCTCCTTTACTCCCGTCATAATCACAACACCCACTAGAGGCCGCCCTGCGCGTCCAAACCTGACGCTAGAGGGGTACGTGTAGCATCAGAGTTTGAGGTGGAGGGCCACTAACCAAACTGCTGTATTTGAGGAGTTGGGAGTGAGAACACCCTCGATTGAACGTAGTCCTGGCAGACATGCCATATGTTTCCTCCACAGTGTACGGTACGTATTTGGCATAGCAAATAGGAAGCGTATGAATGTATTATGAGGGAGATTCCTCTCTGTGACCCCGACAGAAGATGACTTTGAAGATGTCTGACTATGAGTGGGAAAAACATTCTGGAAGAGGAAACAGAAATGGTTCTGTTGTATAAAGAGTATGAATCCAGCAGGAATCCTGCCCCTCTGGAACAACTGTTTGGTTTAATTGCCACCTACACACCACATTTAGCTGAGCTTTAGTCGCTCAACAACAATAAACCGTTCCTTATTTATCTGAAATCAGTGTTTCTGTAATATTGTATTGGGAAATACTATTTGTTGTGGTGGACCTGTCACTCTATGGGACCGGCATTTTGGACTGCACAATTAAGCTAACCAGTTCGACAAAGCATTTGTAGCCTTGAAGTCCTTCTGGCTTGTGTACATGCCACACACAGGCACTGATTTCATGGTTCCACAGTGCATTTCACAAATAAGAGGTTACACTCAAGTGGGTTCTGAATTACCTGCAGACTGTAGCTTCCCAAAGCCTTAATACCCTGTCATGAACATAAAGTCTCTGATGAGTTCCCCATTTTGCTCGTAGGCAATTCTTTTGTAACACAGTCATTGTAATTAAAGAAGGAAAAGGAAAAGTACGGATTGTGAGCAGTAGTCACTCTCAGAGTGTTAAGAGTGCTTCTCAATCTTTTAGTACTTGTGATGAGCTGACATGCCTCAAGGACCCCCTCTTTAAGAGACAGGCATGCCTAGTATAGCTGCACATTTACGACCTCGCCCGTACATGAAAAGTACGTCTACAAAGCCACATCCAAGCCACTCATCCTGCTGAACACATCTGGAATATGAACTAAACAGGTCAGCCAGCTGTGCTTCTTCACTTTCGCTTTAGGAGAATAGAAATGCTCAAAGAGAAGCTTGGTAGGTCATTTGAAGGTGGGTCACAGAAGACATTACAACTGTTTTGACAGGCTCAATAGGACTCCTAACGACAAGTAAACTGAACTTAATGCGGAGTGCCCCTTTAAATGTGTGACACATCGCCCCTTTGTCAATTTGCATTCTAATGGTTTGTAGTGGCATATGTTCACGCTGTTCTTGGTGAGATATTTCATCATAATAGGTCATGGAAAACAGTCCATTTAAAGTGCCAATCAAATTACATCACATATACCTTTGTGAAAATGCAAGAGATGATGCAAATAAACTGTCAGATATCCATGTTCTATTTCTGTCAGTCATCTGTCTGTCTTTACTCCACACTGATCAGAAGGTTTCAAGATAAGCTCTCCACTTTTTTTTTTACCCCCTCCCGCTTTCATACGAGCTGCAGCAGCAGCAGCAGCTGTTGAGCTTCTCAGCATCCAACCAGCTTTACTCACAAATTTCTCATTTGATTGAACACGGGCAGGAAAAAAAAAAATATCAGAAAGCCTGATGCAGAGCTCAGGCCACCGTCCAGCCTGATCCGTGACAGAGTTCATAAGTTGCTCAAACATCTCTGCCCTCCAAACAAGTTCAGTGTACGGAAGCAGTGGGTGCAGTCGCTCAAGGATGGGTCTTTGAAGAAAGAATGAAGCCGGCTCGCTTAAGACTCCAAACCCTCTCGGGGATCTTCCACCATTTCCTCTCAGTGCAGGGAATGAAACCTAAATGTTGTCATTTGCATATATTTCGTGCGGAGAGAAAAGTGAGAAACACTTTGGGGAGCATTTTAAATTAGGAATGTGTTTATTTCCTGGACCGGCCTGTTTAGCATTAAACGAAATCCAATCTCTGTTTAGACAGCAGCAAATTAGGCACAATTAATTATTTTTTGTTGTCCTGGGTATTGGGATTAGTCCAAGCTGTTTATATCCATCCCTCTTCACTGATGCTCTGAAGTATTCCAAAAAGGAGGCTGAAATGTTAATGTGCGCGCTAACAGATTTACTGTATGGTGGAAGGGGATTAAAGATGTTCAGCATGGCTAGGCCCAAGAAAAGACGAGTAGCTCTTAGTCAAAAAGTCTCTCATACACACCCAGAGTTCATTATCTCATTGAGGTGCTTTCCGCAGGAAGCTCAGCAGTGTTTTCACCGCAGTACACTGCTGTTTCCTTCATTATCTGGCTCCTACCTCCAAGAGAGGAACTTCGGCGTGCTCTCAGGCAGTTGTTAACTTTCATTCTCACACACACAGAATCAGCATCAATTATTTAAAGATGTGGCAGTCAGTGCAACAGTATCTTTGCTGGCTTTGCACATCTCTTAGCACAATCAAGAGTTCTCGTTAGCATTTGTTACTGTACAGGGAACGGATGTTTGCAACCGATAATGTACCTGATGTAATTTACAGTATTATGCATGCAAGGGTAAGTATTATTTTTATTTCACAGGTTTTTTATTTATGATAATTAGTACAGATAATCATGTTCCCCTCAGAAAATACTAATTCCAATACCTTTTTTTTAATTGACTGCATGCGGCAAATGCAAGAAACAAGAAAAAAGTTTTCTTCCCACTTAAAATCGAACTTCCCTTTTGTGAAGAGCCACAAGCTCTTTCTTTGTTCTCTCTGATAAACACCTGTCTTTGCAATTTGTTAACACCAACCCGATCCATAGCAGCAGGATCACTGGCTCTGCGTTTAATACACGCATGCACTCCACAAAGAACTTTATTGGCATCATCCTCGACAAAGACGTCTCTTGATATCGCAGCGCTGAAGATGTTAAGCGCTGCATGGAATACCTTCAACTCGTGTTTGTTGTGACATTTCTATTCCTATTTATTAACGATCCTAAACAGATTATAGACGGTGGTCTTTAAAGAGATGCCAGCTCTCTTTGAACCAGACAGGTTGGATTTCACCACATGATACACGCTGAAGCACTGTTCAGAGATCAGCAGCTCGGAGCACCTGCATGCTCACGAGTTCAAACTTGACCTAGTTATAAAAAGATATGTTTATTAAGTTGTGAATGTGCAGCACAGCCTGCGCGCCGCACATTATATACTGTGTTGTATTGCAAGAGCAGATATTGTAGAAAAAAACATGAGATGTACGTTGTCAGTAAATGTTTTGCAGCTGTTCAGATTCCACATTATGTGGATAAAAACAGAACTTTATGTTTCTCTTAATAGGCATTTGCTATTGCAAAATAGTTGTAAAATACATAATTTCAAAGGGCGTTTTCAGACCTCTAGTTTTTTTTTTGCTTTGTTTCGATTCAGGGACTAATTTGATACAATTGTTGCATTTGCCCTGTGGTTCGTTTGTGACAACATTCAAGAGCAAGCTGTTCGCTCATTGGTCAGAAATATTACCGAGAGGGCGCCTGGCTAGCTCAGTCGGTAGAGCAGGCGCCCACGTAACAGGTCTCAGTCCTGTCCGCGGTGGCCCGGGTTCGAATCCGGCCTGTGGCCCTTTCCGCATCCACTCTCTCTCTCTCTCCCCCTTTCCATGTCTCTATCC
>CAKAKR010060206.1:48001-65431 GCA_916700685.1 Adelosebastes latens | reverse complement strand
GGCAAATGCAAGAAACAAGAAAAAAGTTTTCTTCCCACTTAAAATCGAACTTCCCTTTTGTGAAGAGCCACAAGCTCTTTCTTTGTTCTCTCTGATAAACACCTGTCTTTGCAATTTGTTAACACCAACCCGATCCATAGCAGCAGGATCACTGGCTCTGCGTTTAATACACGCATGCACTCCACAAAGAACTTTATTGGCATCATCCTCGACAAAGACGTCTCTTGATATCGCAGCGCTGAAGATGTTAAGCGCTGCATGGAATACCTTCAACTCGTGTTTGTTGTGACATTTCTATTCCTATTTATTAACGATCCTAAACAGATTATAGACGGTGGTCTTTAAAGAGATGCCAGCTCTCTTTGAACCAGACAGGTTGGATTTCACCACATGATACACGCTGAAGCACTGTTCAGAGATCAGCAGCTCGGAGCACCTGCATGCTCACGAGTTCAAACTTGACCTAGTTATAAAAAGATATGTTTATTAAGTTGTGAATGTGCAGCACAGCCTGCGCGCCGCACATTATATACTGTGTTGTATTGCAAGAGCAGATATTGTAGAAAAAAACATGAGATGTACGTTGTCAGTAAATGTTTTGCAGCTGTTCAGATTCCACATTATGTGGATAAAAACAGAACTTTATGTTTCTCTTAATAGGCATTTGCTATTGCAAAATAGTTGTAAAATACATAATTTCAAAGGGCGTTTTCAGACCTCTAGTTTTTTTTTTGCTTTGTTTCGATTCAGGGACTAATTTGATACAATTGTTGCATTTGCCCTGTGGTTCGTTTGTGACAACATTCAAGAGCAAGCTGTTCGCTCATTGGTCAGAAATATTACCGAGAAGATGTGCCTCAAAACGCTCCCTCATCTTTCTTTTTTTTTCTTCATAATGGAGCACCAGCAACGTGTGTTGCTAGTTGTTTTCATTGCATTTATGTGGTTAATATACCAGTGTTCATTAAATGAAAATAATATCCAGCTCCAGCTAGCATCTAGACTGCGACTAGAAAACAATGTCCTGATGCATCTTACCGACGCACCCATTGGTTTTGGTCTGAGATTCTGATGCTCTAGTGTGACATCTAGTCGAATATAGAACCTTTAACCATTCTTTGTTTGCCATGTGCAGATATTGTAGAAAGTGATTGTTTTAAAAACAGAATCATCCAATATTGGCGCTCTTGTCCGGCGATAGGGTTGCCTATTCACAAGTCCCCTCATGTGACTCTCCATGTGTATAGTAGTATGGGTAGTCCTCTCCGATGGCATTTGGAGAAGCTCAGCAGACACAGCTCTTATTAGATATCCTAATATCCTAGTTTTAAATTCATTATTTTCCATGTCAAATCGTAACAATGCAATCCATCCGGTTGCTTACTCATGTATGAATAATGGGGTCATGATTTGCATTCTTTATTTAACCCTTCATTATGTGCTTGCATTCCTGACTTACTCTTGCTAGTTGGTTGCTGACAGTCTCTGCCATGCCTTCACAGTAAAGACAGCATTGCAGATATGTGGCATTTAGCAGGCTTTCTAGGATTTTTGTGAAAAGGATTTTCAGGGATTTCTTGTTTTAACAGCCTGGCAGGCTGCCGTCCTCAGTCCCAGGATGAATCCCTCCCTCTCTTCCATGATACCTTCTCCACTCTTTCATTCCTGTGATGCCTTCCTCCACTGATAGAGATGTATTCTATACTTGATACACTCAAGGGGTTTTCAAAACGATTTCACAAGAATGGTGTGATTTCCCTTCAATTTTCCATCTTAATCGAAATGAATATGATTTAAGGGGCTGCATCTCGCAGCTGTTTGCTCTGGTATCTCCCTGCACCAATAGCAACAGGAAGTCTTTAAAAAGATGTTGCTGCATAATACAGTGAACCGATTATATGCAGTTCATTGTGCAAGAGAGGAAATGTTGTGAAATTTTGAGACCAAGCGAAACAAAATTAAATATTTAAAGACCAATAGATTTGACAGGAACGTTTGGTTATAATCACACATACAGTATAATCATAGTCACAGTTTGATCTTTAAGGTTGGGGTTTCACAAAAAAACAATCTAGAGGGAAGGTGATGTATACAATGCAGAGAGGTCTAATGTATTTGGATGCGTGTAGCCTACATATTACACCCTCCAAACAGAATGCAACGCATTGTTTTCTATTGGAGTGTCCTGGCCGAGAGCGATGAAGCGCTGCGCAGCGCACCGTTCTGAGCTGAACTTTTGTCGGACGCTCGCTGTGCAACGGACGAGGAAGTTTAAATGAGGAGTTATCTATATGATACCTCCTCATTTGACTACAAACATGAAAATAAGATGGCAGCCGGCTGGAGGGATATCACCTGAAAGTTTATACAGGCTACTTTTATGTCATTTTCAGTAAATTTCGCAGTATAAAACATGTTTTCTGTTTAAAAAACACTAATATTGGACGACAGCAAGTACTGCTCACCCATCTTTTAAGTAGTTACGTCTCCAGTCTGATCTTGACCACACAGCTAAAAGTTACGTGGGTTGTGTACATGGCGTAACAGAAAGTGCATATTTAATGATGTGTCAACAGTGTCCAATGTTATTTGGCTATAAGTAAATAAAAAGACCTCAAATCTATTTCTTATCTTGTTGGTTTCTTATTCTGTCGATATGAAGACACAACAAGGTTGATATTATTCATAATTACAATAAATTATTAGTCCTACATTCAGTGAGCCCCCTGAACCAACGCAAACTGCACCTGTGCGTATAATAGCTGGCAAGCTTATTGATCAGGTGAAAAGGGGACTTAACCTCTAGAAAAGGCCAACTGTGAATAGTTAATCCACATCACCTTGCACTTGTAGGCATCAATGTAAAAGTAAAGCCGTTGGAAATGTTAGCTCCTGTCTCTCTAGCTTTATGCCTAAACTGTTATATACAATGCCTTACTTAGGTATGACCTTCTCCATTAACCTGCTTCGCTAGGAAACACATCTCATTGAGGAAATAAAGATGCCATTTAATTGAGTCCTTAAAGCAACTCCCTTTATAGCTCTTTTTCTGGCTGTGACACTATTTCACCTTCTGTACCGCAGTGAGACAATAAGAAAAGTGGAGGGGGGGGGTTTGAGTCCATCCTGTACAGGCTGGAGGACTTTACCAGGTGTCTGTACAAGGAAGTTAGTTCAACACTGCCTGGCCTCTTTGGGCTTCACTGAGCCTAACACTGCTGATCCTGGATAAAAGGTATCACAAAGCTGCGTTTCAACTGGCTCAGTTACAGGAAAACTCTGAGATCCTATTTTCATCGGTGTGGTCATGAGTTCTATCAGTTATGGTAACATTATACTCCCCAGTTTAATTGTGGAGATCTGATCACTGAAATTAGGTCAGATTGGGCCGTAACGTATAGGTTTGGGAGGAGTTACCCAAAGTTAGCGAAATCTAATTTTGTGATACAGGCCTCGGACCAATCAGCTTCCTGTGAGGAGCTACTGGCAGCTTTGGGCGTGGCTTATGACGTGAATGTTGGTTCTAAACAACAATGGCAGCTCCTGAAGATGTTAGATGCTGCAATAGCATCATCAGAAATGGAGAGTATTTCTTCATCAAAAGAAGAGCAAAGAACAACATTGAAGGCTTTTCTCGATGGAAAAGGTGTTTTCACTCTTCTCCTGACTGGTTTCGGCAAGAGTTTGATTGACAGATGGTTCATCCAATCACCTGCCAAGTATTTTTTAAAGTGCCTGCCCTTTTCCAAACAGTTTCCAAAGACGGATTCTCCATTTCTGTGAAACAAACCATCTTTCATTACTGATGCAGCACCTCTATGTAATGAATATGAAGAGGCAACAAATTTAAAATTGGACCCTAATCCACTTTAAAGCCTCATCATCACTGTTTTGAGTATAATCTCAAAAGTATAACTGATCCTTGTTAAGCCCTCCTGCTCTTAAGAGGAATATTATGGCCCGGCTGTGTTGTACCCACGTTTGCATTACAGGGCTAATCAGAGTTTAGGTATTAATTCCAGTCACTAAATTTATCCCTTAAAACATCTTTTTTTCATGTTGCTAAAAGTCACACAGATTGATTTTTTTTTTTTTTAAGTAATTATTTGGCAAGTTCTTTTTTTTTATTCGTTTGGCATGTGTTTCTTAAGGAAATGCCCTTTCCTTACAGTGAGACATGTGAAGCCTCACTGGGTGGGTTCATTGCTACTAGTGACCACTTTGACGTCACGGAAAAGGTATTAGACCTATTATTCATATACGAATATTGATTAGTGAAGCTTTAAAAAGCTGTAAATGTAAACTGGTGCTCCTTGGGGTGCAAATATCCACGTGATGTCCCCATGCTGCTGGTTACCTTAACAGCAAGATGGGACCAGATGTGTCCTCTTGAACAACAAGATTGAAACATCAGTGAATGTTTGCGGAAGCAGACATCTATCTTTACATCTGGCGCTGATGGCTCTTTGTTTTTGCAAGGTCAAACATCCACAACATGTGATTCAGGGTGCAATCTATCAGAACAAGCATGACTCATAAGTACTAGCTTCTTCATATTCATATTTTGTTTGGCTATTCATAAACACGTTGCTGAACAAATGTGATAGTGAATATGGCACAAACTCCACTGTTTGCAATTGTTGTGCTGAGTACAACATTGACTATATGGTGAGTTTTCACTAGAACACGACACAATGAAGTACACTTATAACAGACAATACAAATCCCTGGTTTGAATGTGTTGTTGATGCTTACTATTGTTTCACAATGCAACACACAACAGGAATGAAGGAGCCTCTCAAAGCGTGAAACAAACTGATTTAATTGTAGACCGTGGTGTGCTGGCTGAGCACACAGCAGAGGGGAAACAAAGAAGAATGAATGTTTTCAGTCAACTTAATTGGAACCTTGACCCACTGGATAGAGAAAATATCAACAAACACAGAGACTAAACCCAATAAACACCTGTTACTTACATATTGTTGCTAACTCGGCTTAGCTTAATAGTACAATTAATTCTTACATTTTGACTTAAAGGTGTAGAAGAAGTGGGTAGAGATGGAATTTTTTTTTTTTAATTATATCGACTACACTGGTGCATGAGGCAGGTAATCTGAAAGAAATCATGTGTCTCTGTGTCCTCCGGTGTCCTCCGATGCTATTAAGGGCATCTGCAAGATTTCACAGACTGGAGGAAAACAAGCAGTCAGAGCCGAGCTGGAGCCTGCCATCTCTGAGAGACGGCTGTTAATCACTTGCAAACTTTGATCAAACGGTCAAACTAGGCAGCGCTGATCAAATATTAATCAATATTATGTTACGTAAATGGCCATTTCTTGCATCAAATGTTTTCAGAAACATCTTGTCGTTTACTGTTTAGCTGTAAAATGAGAAAGTTTGTGACCCGGCAGCCATGTTGAGATCAGTTAAGAAAATACCAAGCACCGCCCACCAGCAGGAGCACAGCCAATAGGAACGCTCTCTCTCTGAAATGACCTGTGATTGACCAAAGTCTCCCTGTCACAGGCTAAATGTTTTAAAGCCTGAAAACAGAGCCACGAGGAGGTGCAGAAGTCTAGTTTTCCCTCAGAACACTTGAATTACAATATGCTGAAAGGTTATTATGGGATTTTTGCCCAATGATGCCAATAATATACTGCCTACCCCCACTTTAAGCCAAACTAATTGTCACATCTAATTCCCAAGATCTGGGAACACAGCGACATCACTACTACCAAGGCAGATGAGGATGTGAGACAATTAAACAGTTTGTTAACAGGCAAACAGCTTAGCCAGACCTAAGCACTTTATTTGGAGGTAAAAGAGTGAGTGACCGCACTTAAAATGTCTGTAACAATCCCTCATTACACAGGAAAACTACGTGTACAAGCACAAACTTTTTATTATTAAAAGCAGCTAATGTTTCCTGTAAGAGAGAACAGTTATTGCCCAGAGGATGTTTTTTTTTGTGGTGTTTTACACCCCAAATTATTTTCAGAGAGGCAAAGTAGCGTTCTCATATACTGGAACTTTGGTGAACTTCGACATTCAGATTTGACCGTTGACAGCGATGACCTCTGAGGGAGCCGAGAGTCCAAAATTGAGAAAGCAGTATTATTAGCTGTGTCTGACCCTGCTCTGCGGGGGTATAAACCTCTCTACAAAAGATTTGCAGTCAGCCGTGAGACAAGAGTAGGTGGTACAAATATGTTTCCTTGAGTCAACTGGATTAATTTATTATCCTGTTAGCTACCAAGAGTTCGAGCAGGCAGTGCGTCACCAAGCTTCCACATATTTTGCGAGGACACACAGATATATTTCACCGGGCCACTTTCTGATGTGACTGGCTTATTAATTATATTAAACCATTTGTACAACTACATATCTGAGATATTTGAAATATAAATATTGTCAAATTGTTCCACACATGAACGTGGGACTCTTTGAATTCAGAGGGCCCAACATGCCCCGTTAATAACCCATTGCACCGTTTATAACCCATTCCCTCCCAGTGACCTCCACTCTCTCCCCCTCTAGACCAGCACTTGACCTTCCCCACTGGTTGCATCGCCTCCTCCGGCTCCAAAAACACACCAAGTTAAGAAAAGAGATTTGATGGAGGGATGCAAGGAGCAAGAATTGATCAATACTTCTTGTGAGGTCAGTCAGGTCATTTGGATGAAGTCCAGCAAGGAGTAAGCAAACCACCGCTTGCACCATGTAAGAATATCCTGTTGGTGAGAAGAAAGAAAATAACTCTGACAAACAGGGTCTGGAGGGCGAAGGAAAAGAAGATCTGTAGGCAGAAACCTCTGGTGACATTGCTTTAGGCTAGTGAAGGTAGGGACTGGGAATCAACACTGATTTGAAAAAAAGCATCAGCATGAAAGGATAATTTATAAATAAATCTGAGATTGTTTAAGGTTATGACTAGAAAGGCCTTAAGCCAAAAAGGAGAGAAGGCAGCCTCACAAAAAAAAAGAACTCTGGCCAACAAGGAAAACTTCTGCAATTACTTTAGGATGTTAGAGCAGCCGATGTTGCACTGCCGTCACCCTAAAACCTCAACATACGGGCACCATCCTATGTTTTCAGTATGCACTTTTCATACATATCCTGCCAAAGGTAGTCCTGCTCAAGTACAATGCACTCAACAGCAGATCAGCAGAGCAGACGAGCTCTGTGTATCAAACCGGCTCCCTATGCTATGGTTAACAAGTCATAAAGATTTATTAGTGAGTAGGCACAAGAAAGAGCTGTTATTGGATACCAGGGAATAGAAAAATGCAAGTAGACATAGGCCGGTAATTTATAGTCCCACCAGAGTTAGTCTTCACGGCTCAAGACATAAAATTATATTATGATCTGACAGTCAGATGCATCATGGGCATAATTTAAAATAACCTGCTCTATATTTTTCCTGCAACAAGGGATTTGGGTAGTATCAGTTTCATCACATCCTGTGTACTTATGAGTCCTCATTTTAGTTATTGACTTCAAATCATCCCAGAAGCGCCGGCTGTCACCGGTGTGCCCTGGGATCTCTTATTTCTCTATTTTACATGTTCAAAAAGTGCCCTGGGTAGTTTTGACTGAGTAGCAGGCCAAACCTCATCGACTACAGAGAAACAATTTACTGCAGGCCATGATCTTTGTCAGTTCAGGCAGATACAACAGATTTATCACACTGTGATTATTTCTGTTGCTTTTGCAGTATTTCAGTAAGCTTTTAACCGAGAAGTAGAATTCTTTGCTGAGGGGACATTGAATGTAAGCGCTTTCAATCAAGAGGGAGCTCCGACTGATTCTGTCTATGACTATGAGGGTTCAGTAAATTCAGTTCTGCTTGAAGATAACATTCATTCATGTGCTGGCCACGGCAACAGTTCACTTTCAATACCATCAGCTTAAGCAAATGATCACAGGATGGCTGTTATTAATGTCGTTATTCGCCTAAACAATACTCAGTCCGTCTCTTTCTGATGGGTTATTGATGAAAGTTTAGCTTGTGAGTAGTTGTAAACAAACACATATGCAGAAAGAAAGATACACTTGTCGTCTTAATGGGCCGGTATACTTGGTCAGTTGGGGGATCTGTGTCGGACCATCTGTATAACTATCTGAAACAAACAATTTGACATTCACACCCACAGTGCAAATCCAACACTATGAATGTCTTCCAGGTGAGACTGTGTGAAGTTGAGCGCTGTTATCCCCATATTTAAATGATATCACGTCCCCCCACCCCTATGACGGCTACTCTTCACCCAGTTCTCGACTGTGGCTGTTCAGAAACCTTTGAATTCCCACGTGGTCAGACAGCACATCCTACAAACTAGTTCTGATCAAGTACACCTCGTCCCTGCACACTTTGGTTCAGAAAAGCATATCTCAATATATCTGTGCATATTAGGATGATTCCTAATAATTTAGGTGAGACACACTTTCCACTGCACTGTGCACAGGAAATATATCAAACTCTAATAGGACACCTTCAGGTCAAATTGACAACTTTGCAGGAAAGATTTCTAATACAATTTGTAGTGTAATTTGTGAAACTAGAGCAGTGCCCGTTCGGGGCGTGGCCGTTTGGAACAGGCCAATTGCTTGGCTCCCTTAATTGCTTGCAGCGCTGTCAATGGGCATGCCCGTTTGGAGTGCGTACCCGTTCGAACCGGGGCGATTGCATCCTGTAAAGGCCCTCTTGGGATGACATGGTTGACTGGGTGTGCAGAGCCCGGAAGCCCCGTCCCCGCTGTTGCACAGAGCGCTAACGCTTGTTTATCCAAAGTTTGGAACAGATCTCTAGTCCAAATTGCACTAAATTTGACACTGCACGTCTTTGGATCCCCAGCAATATCCCCGCCAAGTGTGACTCAGATTGGATGAGCGGTTCTTGAGATATGCAAAGGACACACACACACATACACGCACACCTACAGAGAGTCCTTGCTTTATATTTGAACACTGCACCTTGAATCAGTAATCATTCGATGGATCTCATTGGTTGTTTTTTAGCTCAGTCCTTGTCAGAACATGCCATATATTATATAAATTATTATATTATTAACAAAACCCTGGATATGAAGGGCACACTTCGCAGGCTTAAAGGTACAGAATGTAGGATTTGGCGGTATCTAGTGGTGTGGTTGCAGATTGCAACCAACTGAGTACCCCTCCGCTCACTCCTCCCTTTCTAAGACTGTGGTAAAGTGAGCCACCGTGTGTTAAACCGTGATAACGCCGTTCACCTCGCTCAGAGGCCATCCATACCATAATAACACTACTTTAGGATCAACGGAAGTCAGATGGCAGCTGGTGGTATCACAGTTTGGCACTCTGCGGCTCACGTTATCGCAGTTTTACAAGCGCGTCGGAGAACTACGGTGGCCTTTAGGTAAAGTAAAAACACAAAGGGCTCTAGCTAGAGCCAGTGTTTGGTTTGTCCCTTCCGGGCTACTGTAGAAACGTGGTGGAGCAACATGGCGGAAACCATGAAGAAGACCTGCTCCCTATGTAGATATGAAGGGCTCATTCTAACGAAAACACCTTAGTTATCCTTAGTTTTAGGTGATTATACACTAATGAAAATAGTTATGAATATTATATTCCATTTCTGCTAATAGATCCCCCGAAATGTTACACATTGACCTTTTAACCTTTCTTTCAGAATTTCACACTTTACTTACATTTTTAATCCCCTGTCTCTGTGTTTGATTTTTATTTTCCCAGCGTTAAGACCAGCTGGAATTTATACTACAAAATGAGAAATGTGAGTGGTTGTGGGTGTGACATGCAGTGAATGATATGACCCACACTCAATGCAATAAATCAGATATGAGGTAGACTATGTGCCTTCGCATACAGAGCCACAAGGACACTGAAGATAAAGTTTTGCAAACAAAATTCTTTAAAGTACTGTATATTTAAAGAGAATGCTAGTCCTTGGCGGGCACCTGGGAATGCAGCCTTGTCATACAAGAATTTCAATGGCTCACACTGAAACATATTCATGACAAGTTTGATGGTTCTGTATAACATTTTCTTCTCAAAGTTTACTGCAATGGACATCATTGTCGTATAGAAGCGCCGGCTGGTGTTTCTGTTGTTGCAGCCACCAGCAAGAGAAGGATAATACATTTTCTACACAATAAAACACATTTCCTGTAAAAAGTGCTTACAATGTAAATATATGCTTGCAAAAGTATCAGTGTTTGGAACATACTGAGCCTACAAATAGGAAGCAGAGGAGTGGATTATTCTGCAGGAGACGTTCCTATGGACATTTTGTACTATATTAGCTCTATTTAATGCGAAGGGGTGAAGTGCAACTGACACTTTTGTTCATTTATTCTTAGCTAATATAACGTGTGTTGGTTGGACTATATGGAAATAGTAATGCAGGTTCTTCAGTGGGACAGTGCAGCCTGCATACAGTCAAACTGACGATTACTTCAAGTTCCTTCATTTCAGCTTGATGTTTTCAACAAGAAATCATGATGAAGTACTTGTAGATTGCAACTAAATATTGTGAAGGATGCTCAGTTCTGTCAAGCACTCTTTATTCTCACATTACACTATAATTCATCAAATTTGAGATTGCCCCTTGTGGAAAAAAACAACCTCTTCTTTTTCTTTCCCAAAGAAATGCCAGAGAATAGTTTACAGTATAAGACGTACGTAGAAAATGTGTTGTTTTCCTGTGTCTCATTGATCAGTATTACCCTGCGGCTCTCAAGATATCACCCTTTGTCACCTTGTTATTACCGAGCTGGAATGAAATGTGGCACCACATCATTATTGAACATAATCCATGAGGGTTTTGCAGAATCGGCCAGTATCAGTGTTCTATCTGACAGGTGGTTGATTACCAAATAGGAGAAATCCTGCATTTTGGGGCCTAAAGACTTTCACACACCAGGGGCGTTTTTTTTTAGTACGTGGTTAATTCTCATGTCAATATATAGAACTTTGTCATGAATACTTTCACACAGATGAGCTTACCTTGTTTGTTTTTCTTCTTTTGTTTTGTCTCATAATCAAGGTCAATATGGTAGCTATATTATAAGCAGATTAAGAGGCTATGTCAATCCTGTATGCCAAAAGATAAGCGCACAAAAAGAAGGTGGAGGTGCACCAGCTAAAATCTTGCCTTGGGCACCAAATTGGTCAGGGCCGGCACTGACAAAGAATGCGAATATTACGCTGCGAAAAAAACATAATTTTTTCTTGAACGAGGTTCATCTTTCTGAGCTTTTGCACCGCGAATAAAGGCATCAACCAATCACGTTGTGCGGAACGAGTTGAGATGCGCCTATATTTATGAAACAACAACACAGAGGCTCCGTAGTCCGTAGTCGTGGCAAACTTTATTACTCCTTTCAGCCTTTGCAAAGGCAGCACAGACCAGATCCACTCCTTCCATTCTTACCTTTCACAATAAAAGCCCTACACATATAATATTCGCAGGCAAGTAAGTCACATTTTTGTGTTGGTTATTCGCCACGCCCCCGGTGTGTAAAGGCCTTTAGGATAGGCAAACCTTAACATATTGCATACATAAATTCTGAGCTTTCATAATAACGTTACCACAACATTAATTTGTCAAAGATGAGTACACTCTAGAGAGCATTTCGCCTCCTCTCCAGGCTAGTTTGAGCAGGAAAGATCAAAGCCTGATCCTTAAATACCCCACATGCTCCATCATCTTGTGTCAAATAAGAAAGCGTGATGGCCTCAGAAGTTGTTAACATAACCACGTAACAACATTAAGTATTGATTATGAATGTGTGGTCATAATGTATTTGATGTGTTATGTGATGTCAGAGTAATTTTAGGGCCACTCTGTCACTGTCATGGTTACCAGCGGCAGCTATTGTGCTGCCGAAGCAGCTGAATGGACCATTGTGGACTCGTTACTGACAGCTATCTCAGGGTGTCTGTGAGCCCAGTCTCAATCATTCTCACCAGCCAGTGCCACACTGTCAGTACTGGCAAAAGCAATTCTGCTGCATTTACAATCACATTCTGGGAAAAGAAAAAAGAAACTACTGGTTTATGAGGTTTTCAATGGGTGCAATTGAAGTAGCAGACAAGTAATGGTGGAGAAAGATGTCTCTGTGGAAGAATACGTTATTAGAAGTACATTCCAAAATGCTAGAAATTAGAATTTACTGTTAATAAAATAATTTCCAAAGCATGTTACAGCCTTCATCAGTCAGCTGTTTAAAGAACTCAGAGATGGCGCCATTGAGTCAAATAAAAATTGCTCACCCAGTGCATGAGTCATCCAGGTTTGCTTCCATGTTGCGCTTTGGGGATGCATGTGTTCGGCCCTGCCTTCTCTGGGGAAAAATGTTAAACCTTGCAGTGTGTCGAGCTCTCAAGGCTACTGTACATCTCACATCAGCTATGGATGATTTTAAATTCATTACATGTTTCAATGCAGCGTGAGTGCTGAAAGGATGTGTTTCTATAACTTTATGAGTGTTGTCCTTTGGGTGTGGACAGCAGTACTTTAAGCAAACTAAAAGTACGTCAAGCAGTACAATGAAGTGATTATGGCATTTTCAATACAATCAGTGGTTATAATCTTAAAAATTATGAGGTAGGTTCAACTGTGGCTTCTGCTGTGGTGCAAAATTTCTCATGCATGTACTGTATGATACATGTAATTATAATAATAATAATAATAATATTAATAATAATAATAATAATAATAATTGTATTTATAGAGCACTTTTCATACAAGAGATATAGCTCAAACTGCTTTACAAAAGAAAAGAAAAGTGCAACACATTCAAACAAGGGCAGATAGGCAATAAAATTAAACAAAAAATAGGACAGTTGTTGCTAAAATATATAGGGAAATTAAAAACGGACACTATATTATTATTATAAATAATAATAATAATAATAATAATAATAATAATAATAATAATAATAACATTTATTATAATCTAAATTAAGTAAAAATGTTTTCAGCTCTAATTTAAAAATATTCACAGAGCCTTCATCGTTTATACCTTTTGGTATTCCATAATTTTGGAGAATTTGAGCAAATTTGGAATAACTTTTAGCCCTCCACAATCTCAGTGATGACAGAAGAGGGGATACTGACAAAGAAGAGGGAGAGAAACAAGTGAAAAGATGGAATCCCACCACTTAATAGACACCGGCAAGAGACGGGCAGCGAGCGCACGTTTTCAAATCCACTCAGACACTCTAACTGGATACCAAAAGAAAGACAACATACAACATGAGAGAGTGTCAGTTTGAGTTTAAACAGCAGCACAGCCTACTACCTGCTTCACATCCAGGGTTGTGCACAGTCAGTCATTTTAATTAGCCATCCTCGGCCCGGCTGCGATATATCACATGTGAACAGAAGAGACTGCTTGGAGGGGCTAGTTGTTAGCGATAACAGCAGCCATGGTGGGGCTTGTAGTAGTCTGTGAGCTTTTCGGGCAGATAGAAAGTGAGTCACGGCTGGTAAAGTGAACATAATTAACCTCAAGGGAGCAGGACGGGAGGCAGGAGCCTCAGCCCCTGATCTCAGGCCTGGCAGCTTGCAGGGTGAGGAGGTCCGTTATGATAGGCCGGCATGTGTGTGTAAGCGTGTTTGATTTCTGTGATTATAACACCTTCATTGTGTAAAACATTTAAATTTGCACTGTGTGAATGTTGGGATGAAAGAAGAACAGGAATACAGTGATACCCAATGATTCCTGTGAGAAGTAGCCAGACCGACACGCATTTACAAATAGACCAGCAGGTAACTTCAAAGTAAGGCATCAACAGAAAGATGTATTTACTGATAACTATGCTGATCTGACAGCTATAGTTGCTAGTTTTCAGATTAATATTTTACTTGGGAAAAAAAAAAAACACATCATAAGATTATAAAACACAATGCATTGTTAAAGATTAAACCCGGGGCTTCCAACCTGTTCTGATTGAAATCCTTTTGTTTTGTTCTGTTCTGTTCAAAGATCCGTAGTACTGAGAAACCCAATGTACAGTACAGCACCCTGGTGTTGTTTAAAGTTAGAGTCTAGCACAAAGACACCAAACTTCAACATCAAATCCAGTGGAGCCACTGATGTTCATGGTTTGATTTTTAATGCAGGAAGATGAAGACAGTTTGCAGACAAAGCCATATTGCTCACTCATACTGTAATATACAGTTACAATATACTTTTTACAGACTCAAAGTTTTGATAACATTCACTATTCTGTCTTTGCAACACGTTCTTTTCCCAACTTGTCACACCATGCCCTTTGGCGTCACTTTAGGATTAAGCAACAACACCACTATAGTTATAGGTTTAGGAAATAACTACATGGTTGGACTCAAAACTACGACGTTTGTACAGTGAAAATGACTCTGAACGTTGTAACAGGGGACACTAACAATCCAGCCCAGTCACACAGCAGTTTGTGAAATAGTCACAAAATTGAATGTATTGATTTGTGAACATTTTTTTCGTGGTAATCCACGTAATTGTAAACTGGAAAGTTTAGAGACCGGTGAACGTCACATGCAGAGGAGGCTGGGGAACACAGGAATTTCTCCCATTTCTGTTTGTGTCCCGTGTGAAACCACAAGTCAAAATGTATTTATTTCTCACGTAACTTCCGTACTTAAGTTACAGCACTTACAGAGGTATTTTAACCAAAACCACAATCTTTGTCCTAACTATGTAGTTTTGTTGCCTTACCAAGTTGATCTTTTCCTAAACCAAACTAAGTATTTATTTATTTTAAATTTTTTTTAAAAGACTGGAGCAGAAATTGACATGTGCGTTGTGTGTTGCTGGACATTCGTAGGAAAACAAACAAAAAATACATGAGCTTCACGAAAAAATTGGAAATTCGTAGTGCACGAATCAAAGAGATTTAATTTCTTGACTGTTTCGCGAACTGCTGTGAGACGTAAGAGAAACGTTCAGCTGATTGTAACGTGACAAACGGGTCATGAACAGCGGTCTCCTGGATGAAAGACTTTGTGTTTGTTGGACCCATCCACCTCCACTCCCACCTGCCCGGTGTGTATCTTTTTTCTCTGTAAACTACGTCACCATATTCCCGGTGTACTTTCTCAGAGCGTTTGATGACGCGGATGGGTTTACATTATAGTTAATGGAACACCCGGTGCGTTTCATACCCGCACCAAAGGCCTATCGAAGGTTAAACGTATTTAACGCCCTGGGAATGCGAACAGACTGGTCTTTGCCTGCTCACACTGGTAGCTATGTTGTGGTGTATAATGTATTCATACCTATCTATCTATCTATCTATCTATCTATCTATCTATCTATCTATCTATCTATCTATCGATCTATCTATCTATCTAGCTTTTGAGATTTTGCAACTGACCCAATGCACGTGAGTCAACACTGCAGTTTGCTGAACTGTTTGACAAGAATGTTGTAGGCGTACATAATGAGCAAGAACTCTACTTTTACTTCCCATAGATTCATTTTTCTACGCCACAGGAGCACCCCACATTTTACATAGGAAGGGAATTCATCATCGTGAACTTGTGTGATCCTCTGTCTTTCTATATATTGCAACATTAATGCTACAATCAATCATAACCCCCCCCTTTACTCCATCATGCTTCCTGCACCTTTATACAGCTGCTACTGTTAGACCCATACTTCAGTTCTGTTGCAGATTAACGTTGAATTCCCTCATAGCCACATACAGTGACACCTTCATATGATGTATATATTTTTTTCCCAATTTCTTTGATTAATCAATTAATCATCTCGTTTATAAATGACATTCATTAATCTTGCCTCCTCATTGTTAGTCTTCCTTATTAGGATCGTATGACCACCTCTGACAATGGTGCCACTGGAACACAGCCCGTCTGTGGACGCCGTCCAACCAAGTGTACAGGGCGGCAGACAGAGTCAACATCACTAAATCTATTCTCCCAACACATGTGCATGGTTTCTGTCCTCTTATAAACACCCATCTGTCACATCACATTCCCCGTCCCACAGGACAAGCCCTGCTTGTATCTCGGTTAGGATTTCAAACAGCAGGGTTTTTCTAACACTACCAGGGCAGCTGGTGGATGCCACAGTCCTATTGTGAAGCCACGCTGTGACAATCATGAATAGAAATAAACTGAATAGGAAGCAGTTCAACTCAGTTATATTTACAGCGCGGTGTCATACTGAATGGTTATGTCACATCAATGTGTGCCGACCTGGTAGCTGGCATGATTCTGAAGCCTTTTCTCCGATAAGCGTTTGAACTGCTTAAAGGGACAGTGTGTAGCGGCCTCTAGTGGTGTGGTTGCAGATTGCAACCAGCTGAGTAACACTCTGCTCACTCCTCCCTTTCCAAGACTGCAGCTCACGTTACTGCAGTTTCACAAATGTGTCGGAGAACTATGGTGGCCATCAGGTAACACAAAAACCAGTGGGCAACTCCGGGGACTGAAAAGTTAAGCCAATGCGGAAGTGCCTTAAACTTGTATTTTTCCTAAAAATGAACCTACTTCTTGATTTATTACCTCAGTAAACATTGTAAACATGAGTTTATGGTCTCAATTGTTAGTTTCAAGTCTTCTTCAATACAGCATGATGTTCATTTAGTACATTATGGTCCCATTTAGAGTCAAATAGACCATAAAGCAGGGGATGCTTTAGGGCGTGGCTACAGGTCGCTACCACGGCAATGTCTGGCCTAGGTCTTGTCACACAGTGTGTTTTCAGTTCATCAAAGTTATTTATAACATTTCGGTCTCCTAAAAATGTCTTCTGTCTTATTCAGCGTTTGGTTGTACTTAGCTTCACCCTCTCATGTCACTTCTGGTTGCAAAAGAACAACATGGTGATGGCCAAAAACCAAGATGGCGACGGCCAAAATGCCAAACTTGAGGCTTCAAAACGGTAGTTCACAATCCAGTAGGTGACGTCACGGTGACTATATGTCCACTTCTTATAAACAGTCTATGGTGAAAACACGAAAGGCCGTCTCTAGAGTCAGCATTTGGTTTGTCCGTTCTGGGCTACTGTAGAAACATGGCAGAGCAACATGTTGGACTCTGTGAAGAGGACTCGCTCTCTATGTAGATACGAAGGGCTCATTCTAAGCTAACGAAAACACAATGATTCTTAGTTTCAGGTGAAAGGAAAACATAGTTAAGAATATTATATTCCATTTCTGCCAATAGATCCCCAAAAATGTTACACATTAGCCCTTTAAGACAATTTAAAGTCCCAGGTCACACACCTCGGCACACCTCGGTTTATAAGAACTTATGCACACATGAGGCTCAATGCCCCAAGAACTTTATTAAAAGACATTGATTAAAGTGCCTTCAAAGCAAATTTATTATAATTTCAGTTATTTTAGAAATACAAGTTGCACTCTCTCTCCTCTCATTGTCATTCATCCAGTGTTCCAGCA
>CAKAKR010060206.1:0-45744 GCA_916700685.1 Adelosebastes latens | reverse complement strand
TCCCGGTTTCTGAGCGCTGGCGACTCCCTGTGCAGGCGTGGCTTCAGCCAAGTGACGTAACAGAAGCACAAACAATGGCGGCATTCTGGTTGCGTGTCATTTGTTTTTTAAAACCAAATTTGAGATTTAATGGATGTTCAATCTTTCAAATTAATTATAATTTAGTTACTAAACTTATAGATATTGTACCTTGATACGATGTTGCTTTCTGTCCGGTTCGATGCGGATCTGGGAGCGTTTGACATTTGTCAGTCAAATTTGACAAGAACAGTGGAAACCAGAATGCTATGTTATATTACAGTATACAGTAAATACAATACATCATGTATATTTCACAGTGCAATGTTAAAACCTAGTTACATATTGTCATGTGTTCTGTGCTGATTCTACATTGGCTAAGATCATTTCCAACCTTGGGTGGATAGGAAAAATAGTGTAACGCTAAGCTGTGTTTGTAAGAATCAAAGCATTGTCAGGGTTCCCAGCCACTGAGTGCTGCGCTCAGTCACCAGCAAGTCATTTCCCATCAAGCATTGAACTTGTGCACTTGGTGGAGAGCAACTGGGGCATGTGGCTCTGAAAACTGCGGCTGCCTCCTGTCACGAGGTCGTCGTTGCTCGTGTCAGCTTGACATCACAGCGAGTCAAGTCGGTGTGTGTTATGAACAAACTTTTTTTTTTTTTTATCTCTGCTTCCAGGCTGCATCTCCGAGGAAGGGGCTGTCTGTCTGTTGCTCTCTTGATCTCGTAGCAGAGCATCTTCTCATTTGGATGATTACATGAGTGCCTTTCTGGAGTTGGTGGACTGTGTTTTGGTGTTTCGCTCACAGGGGTCCAGCTCTGGTAATAAATTTACCGTTTGCCTGACCTGGGGGTCTGACTGCTCACAAGATCACAGCAATTTCACACTATTTGCTCTGAATACTCGTGTTTGTGTGCATCATTGTTGAATAAAGGCCCAGAGACCTAAGTCCAGGTGAAGTGAATAATGGATGTCTTACATATAATTGGAAACATAATTGTGCTAAACGGCCTCTCTCCCATTACCATGTGTGTCTCTTTCAGCACTCACTGCTTCACATTTTGCATAATCCTGATGATGCAACATTTATCTACTGCAAACATAATTAACTCATTAACTGGAAAATTAAGTCCTCGGGATCAAGAACACACGCCACCCACCCCTTCTCAGTGCTTTTTAAAAGACTAACTCTCACACAGCTGAAGATCCGGTGGCTTTGAAGCTGGAACGCAGACGTTATACTGCAGCATCCCCTAGTGGGTCATCAAGGCTACTGCGATGAATGAACAATGCTGGATGATGAGGGAAAATGGAAGTCGTGACACAGCACACTACACTGCAGGTTGCTCCATGTGTGTGCAACACTCTTAACATTCCCTTTTTGCATCTGTCATCCTGTGTTGTTGTTTTTCTTTTTCTAATAGATGACAAGGGAGGGAATGGGTGTAACATAACACCTTTATTCCCAGCCTGATCAAGCTATGATCAGATGTGGAGAGGCTCGATTTGTCTGTTTGTCTCTGGGGGGAATAAATAATAAATAATAATGAATACATTTAAAGCCGAGTATCTGTTGTTGTTATCTAAGTTGTTGTTAGGTACATTTTTGTGTACAGTGCTGGCTGTCTCTTTGCCAGAATGATCAATGATCAATGATCATTCCTGAAACAGTTATTTTTTGGGGGGGGGGGGTTTACTTTCATTTTTATTGTTTTCTTGGTACATGGCATACATATTGTATTGTTCCATGGGTGCCGTATCACATGGCACATTTAAAAAAAATATATATTTATTATGGAGGTACAGTACATAAATCCAGTAAAAATAAATGAATAAATCCAGAAGGAAAAAAATAAGACACAACAAAGGGAAAACATGTTATACATATCTCATGAGTCCCATCAGGATCCCATATAGTGCCTTCAAATGAAACTTGTGAGCTCATATTTACAACATGGGAAATCGTGTACACGATATGCGTGGCGTTCAAGTGTTTCAGTCGTGAAGAACACCGTTGCTAAGCAATGACAATATTAATGTTACTGTTGGCGTTTAGAAGCCGCAGATGCTAACAATTTAGCAAAAGCAAAAGTGGGGAACATAATGCAGGAAATGCGAAGACATAATGACAGAGGAAAAAGATGAGGCCGTTGGGAATATCAACATTTTCCTCAGACATATTATAGAATTACAAAGAATTACAATATACAACTAAAATTACAATATATTCACATACTATGTACTGAAAAATTAACTTCCATGGCTTCCGACATTTCTGACAACATCAACAAACACATCACAACTCAGAGCTTTCAGAAACTTTCCACTTGTTGTGAATACGACAAGAGGGGGGCGTTCACATGGAGTCTTCTCGTGAACACGGCAAACACGACCCCATTTGAAGGCACCAATTGTTATAGAGGAGACTCAAATCTATTTAGACCTCTCTTCCATTTTAATGTAATCCCAGTTAGTCACCCATTAAACATAACTTATGGACTTAAAAGGATTTCTGATACCTAGAAATTCCTAATACCTTGGTCCAAAGTGGTCTGACCAGATTACATTCCCATATAGAGTGTAGGAAAGTTCCAATTTCAGTTCTACATTTCCAACAAAAATTGCGTGTCGTTGTTGGAGTGTGATAGTATCTATGCAGCATCTTATATTGTGTGAGCTTTCCCTTTGCTTCTTTCATGTATTTGCCACATCCAGCCACAATTTTAGACCATTTATCGCATTCAAACAACGTAAAAAACTGTGCTCAGAATAACGGAATGGGTTCCATCTCCAGCTCAATGAGAAATGGGCTCCATCCACTGATGATTGCTGTGTGAAAGCTTTCAACTATATTGACGTACTTTACTATGTTGAATCTTGTGCCAAAAATAGCACATATTTGTATAGCACATTGTCATGTATGTCTGTTTTAACAGAGCTTTGTTATAGTGTCTATAATATGTGTTCTTTCAGCATGGATATGCCCCCCGGTGTTCATAAAGAAAGAGCCCTAGCTGACTTCAACCCCATCTAACACTTTTTGAGATGAATTGGATCTTAGACTGTGAGCCAGGCCTTATCTCTCAGCATCAGTGGCTGACTTCTCCAACACTCTGATGGATGAATGGGAGAAAATCTCTGCAGCCAGGTCCCAAACTGTTGTGGAAGAAGAAGAGAGGAGGCTGTTATGTTCAACAAGCACCAGTCTTTAAGTTGAAACGGTCACATGTTTTGTGACAACTAAGTCAGGATGTGGAGTAGAATTTAAAGTTACTCTCATGCCTTTTTCAAAGATTAAGCCATTTTCTGTGCATCATTTCAAATCAAACTTCTTTTTTTAAATTTCAGCTCTAGACAAGGCCTTGCTATATATTTAATCATCCTGATCAAATCTGCTCAACTCTGTACAGACGGACAGGCTGCTTATCCTGCACCACCACCTAGAGGGAGTCTAACAAAACAGCAGGCAGTAACTTAGAGCTGACACACAGAAATGCATATATTTAATGTGTTTCTACAGCATAATTAACACAGTTTCAGTAGATAAAAAGTCCTTAAATACAGAACAAAACAAATGGAAACAGGCAACATGCAGCTCCGAGCAGAATCACCACGGTGTTCAAAAGTGGTTTCAATCAGTTGAGTATCATGATTTCATGCAAGAAGCTACAATTTAGATGAGAAGTCTGAAAGCATTATATTACTTTATAACATCCTGTTCCCCTTCTTCTGCTCCATCATGTCTCCTTTTCTATTTAATTTGCACATATCCTTCTTCCATTTGCAGAACAGAAAATTGGTTATATAACAAAAATCATTTCTGTCTGAGTGTCAATTTGCACTTAATGCTTTTTTATTGCCTCCTGATATTGGTCAAAATGATATTTTGAATGAGTTTGAAGTGGCAAAGCATTTCCTTGATATTACAGTACATAGCTCCTATTACCGCTTCTTAAATGTTCTCTAAATGGAAAAAAAATAAATACAATTTAAAATGAAAGTAGGGACACTTAACCAAACTCTCCTCTGAAACCTCCAGAGATCATTTTATCGCCCATATAACCCCGTGTTTGCACCTCTGGTCCCCCTCCTCCGGCCTCTGTGGTCAACTCAACCTGAAAGTTAAATGAACACTAAACCTTTACAGTAACTAACCTTGCGTCTGGTAGAGGGGGCCTCTTCTTTTTGGAGCAGAGGTTTTCAGAGTCTGTAGAGTTTGAGCCAGTCCAAGTAAAACCCAGCTTGTTCATCATAAATCCAAAAAGCTGTTAAGGAAATAGTATGATAGGTGTTTAGAATAATCCTAAAAGACATGCAGTCACACTGAAATTCATTGCCGATTTGTTTCGACAGAAGGAGGGTGACATTCACGTCCTGTCACCAATCCATCCCTCTTCCTCAATCTGATTAAACTTTGACCTGAGACATAGTGAGGCTCCAGAGTCCAAACGATGTGAGAGAAAGGATGGGACTGACCTGTCTGTCAGGAAATATGAATTGTTGTCATTTCTTGTTTGTATAACTGCCTGTCAAAGAGAGGGAGGGATGCTGGGAGTGGGAGGAGAGGAATATAAGGGATATGCATTTATTTACACAGAATGCATCAACACACAAGGGTTGGTTTTGCTTCACGATCTACAACGTCTTTACTTAGTCTAGGACTCTACAATTAATTGCAGACGGTGGGTTTGAGCATCTGTTTTAAGTAGATTACATCAGGGAATTGAATGAAATGGAAAAAAAAAAGTTAATGAATTTACAAAAGAGGGAAAGCAAAGGGCAGAAGTAGACAATGAGATAAAGCAGGCCGCAACACAAGCAGCAGGTTTTCAGAAAAGCAGCCCCTCTCCTGCGGCGGCCCCCCTGTCGTCCCCCAGGATCACGCTGCATCATCAGTGCAAATTACCAACAACAAAAATGCCAATTAAATGCTAGAACACTAATTATTCATAATGCAGAACAATTAGTGGTAGAACAAAGGATGCAGTTATTGTACTTTTAACTTTTAGTAAAACGAAGTTCATTCTTGTGTATGAGTGTAGGCCAATAACATAACTCTCAATTACAGTAAATTATCTTTTACTGTGCAGCAAAAATCAAAATTGATCAGTCTCGTCTAGATGGAGAATATCCTTTTTTACTTACTGAAATGTTGCCTTGTTGGAGAAAAATAAAGGTTTTTATGCATAAGAGTCATCAGCATATTCAGTTTGTCAAGTTGGGAAATCACAGCATGTAGGAAAGTCTATAAAGGGTTAACGCTGTAAAGTAAAATACTCTGAGTTAGGATTAGCTGAGTGGAAAACCCTCACCAATTTTGGCAATTTTGATGCAGGTGAGGTCAACTGACAAGGTAGAGTAAATACACTGTAGGCTAAAACAAAACAAGGTATCAATGGTTTATTATCTGAATATACTAATGCCCACTGTAAGAGATCGACCGTCTTGACCTCCATCCAGAAACTGGGAGAGACTCCAGTGATGCTTCTCAATCAGATTGTGTTGGTGTCTTCTCTTTTTTTGCCCCTTTATTTCATAATGTAATAGACTGAGTGAAATGTGAGAATTACTGTCAGATTATGACTATCATTGTGTTCAGAAATGTTGGATCAGATAAAGAAGTTGAAGATAGTGTTCTCTTAAAGGGGACATATCATAAAAAACCTTCTTTTTCAGTGCTTCTGCTCATACATACATCTGGGTATCTGGAGTGTCTACCAACCACAAACTGTGAAATAAGACAACCCAGTCAGTTTTTTGTGGGCTGTCTAGATCAGAAAAACTAGAATATTTCGCCCACAGCTTGAGAACTACCTTTGCAGAGGTGCACCATATTTTTATCTCAAGCCAATCGGAGCAGACTGGGCTTCTTATAGCGACAGGTGCTAAAACGGAGTGTTTCAGACAGACGGTGAATACAGGTATATTCAGACAGACAGGGTGAGGAAAAAAATTTGTTTTTGAACACGAAAGCATGTAAACATGTTCTAGCAGAAACCCAAAATGCAAGTATGAATGTTGAAATGAGCATGATATGTCAAATTGTCAGCAGACGCCAGGCAACGTGTTGACATCTTCTTCCTGAGAAAAAAATTCCCCATATTTTCGAACCAAAAATAAGCTAGAATTTACCTTAAAAAACAGTGTTTGTATACATAGTGTGAAGAACTACTGTGGTTGCAGAGCTGCAACCACATTTTAAAATGTGCAAACCATAAAAACCTTCATCTGTGGACTGAGTTGACCCATTAAATGAGCAAAATAATATTCAAATGAAGAGACAAGTACAACTTACTTATCTAAATGAAATTCATGAAACTGTGTGGCACATTTTGTCACTCAGGAGTCAAAGATGAGCATCCAATGGTAATCACCTCAAACCTAATTACATCACTGCGTACAGAAAGAGTCATTAGTCCATGTCTGATAGAGTTGTCAGCTCATTAATTAAATCCAATATAGATGATAGCTGAGGTGATAGTTTTGTGCTTCTTTATTATATATTGCTTTATGGTGAGAGAAAAGAATGTACCTTAACAATTCTAGCCAACATGTCAACAATTTCTCCCGTAATCACAACACTGCCTCAGTCCTGTGTCTGGCTGGGTTCCTGCAAACAGAGTCCAGTGGTGTTATGAGTCTGGACAAATCATAAACAGTCAAACAACATGGAGTGTAAACCATTTGTGTGTGACTGCAGCGCGAATAATAATGTGCATGGCTTGTAGACGTGGATTTCTTAACAATAAGGCTTAGCATCCAAGGCTCAAATCATGCTCCGCTCACAACTGACAACACACTGACCCAATACCAGCAGTCCGTTTCCAATGAGTTCAACTAGTCAAGATGAGCTGTGGTTGCTCAATGTTCTAGGTCTGCTTACTCAAGATAGCAACGTGGTTTGATCTTGACTGTGGTCTTTTCCCTCATTATCTGAATATAACAAATGTGCTTTTATAAGCCAGTTAGCACAATAACGATTTAAAAATAAATTCTTCTTTCCTTTTTTTCTCTTGGCATCATATTTGACTCAGTTGTGAAGCCGTTTCCAGTTGATCATTCTTGTACACTAAAGCTAACGTATAGTTTTAATAGATAAGACCCAGGATGCATAACACCTGGATTCTTCAATACTTGATGAAAACATCAAGTATTGATGGGGAAGATGTTTTCATTCAGTTTCATCATGCTTTCTTTCTCAGTCTTGAGAGAAAAATGTGCCACAGACACACAGCATATTGCAAGAGAACTGAGTGTTCATAAACATGTTACTGTTCAGGCTGTTTTCATACATCCTTCCTAGCTATACCTATGACAAGTAAATGCACTGAAATTTGTATCCCACGAAATCAATTTGTATGTAATCCTCGTAATTGTGAACAAGTATAAATAGCAGCAAACGCCGCTTACGGAAGAGGTCGGGGTGGACGAGTGGGTCAAAAAACACCGGAATTTCGCCCAGGAGTTGGCGTTCGTATCCCGTGTGAAACCAGAAGTCAACGTTGATTTATTTGTCACATAACTTTCATACTTAAGTTACAGCACTTCCGGTGTTATTTTAACCCAAAGCACCATCTGTCCCTGAACCTAACTAAGTAGTTTTTGTCATGGAATCATACTTAAGTTACACCAATTCCCTTACACCGTAAGCACTTCCGGTTTGGCGTAACTTAACCACAATCTTTTCCTAACACTACCTAGATAGTTTTGTTGCCTAATCTTAAGTAACTTGTTTCCTGTAAAGACGGAAGTATATTTTGAAAAGACTGGAGCGGAAACTGACGCTGGACATTCATAGGAAAACATACAAAAATAAGGAATAACTTTTCGTAAGATATCATACGAACCCTTGTAGGAGAATACTTTGTACTGTTATGGCATAAATAATATGTGTAGACTGTTGTTGCTTATATCCAGTTAAGTCTCTAATATTCTATCAGTCTGCAACATTAAAGGTGCAGTGTGTAGGAAGTGGCGACATCTAGCGGCAAGGTTGCAGATTGCTACCAACTGAAACTTCTGCTGTGTGCCAAGAGTGTAGGAGAACTATGGTGGCCGATGCGAAAACGAGAAAATGTGAAGGTCCCTATCTAGAGCCAGTGTTTGGCATCCGGCTCAATAAAACACAATGATTCTTATTTTCAGGTAATTATACACTAAAAACAACATACTTATTAATATTATATTAAATTTCTGCCGGTAGATCCCTCTAAATGCTGCGCACTGTTCCTTTAAGCATCAAAATGAAAAAAAAGATCAATAGCTTTCTCCTCAACTTGTTAAGACGCTATCTTTGGTTTGACCTCAGCTTCCCTTCAGTGTTTGCAAGGGCTCATTTCATATCTCATCAGGTCGGCCCCTTTTCTTCCAGTAAGGGCTGAGGTTTGGGCCAGCTCCCAGTGCAATACCCAACACCATAATGAAACTTGGTGGTGATAATAAGGGGTTGAAGGAAGAGATTAATTTTTAATGAATTGCTCCCAAAATGATAATGGTTTCCTGAGGACTGTCATTAAATACTTTAATGATGACTTTGACCATTGCCATCGACGGAGCACTGAGGAACAGTCCCTGGGGAGCGCTGTCATTACGGCCTGATTTGAGAAATGTCCTTTAAAAATGTGAACGAATGTAGAAAACAGTTGTGAATCATAATCCTATGATCACACGGAAATGTCAAAAATGTCAAGTGATAGCCTAGTGTAGGATGAAATATTCAGATTAAAGGCCTTTACATACCGGGGGCGTTACGAATACACAAGATACAAAAATGTGAAATACTCGCCTTCAAATATTTCGCTTCAAAATTATTCATACAGGCAGCAATGCAAATTTGCGACAGTTGCAACTCTTTTTCAATAAAAGGTTAGAAAGGATTCATGCAGGCAGAGGACCAACTACCAACTCACTCTCACTCCCAACTCGTCAAATACCGTTCAAAAGACTCACGGGGCTGGCGATACCGATGAGTTACGTGACTAAAGACTGACGTGACAAAAGAAATTAACGTTTCTTTTAGTTTCACACGGGACACGAACAGCCGTCTCCTGGTTGAAATAGATTTTTTGACCCGTCCACCTCACCTCCCATGAACGGACTCTCACACTATTAATACTACGTCACTCACTCCGTATACGTCAAATAACGCTGCGGGTGGGTTTACATTGGAGGTAGTTGAAAGCCCGGTTTGTCACAAAAAAGAGTGCCTCCGTCCGTCGGTTTCCGATGCCGAGGGGCTGCTTACCAAACGGTGGTATTTGACGAGTTGGGAGATAGAACGGGTTCATCTGGCAGTCTGTCTGAGGTAAATTGTTGTATAGCCTAAACTGTAAGCTATTTTTGTGTCCTTTTATCGAAATGCTCTGAGTGAGTTTGCCTCTGGTAAACAGTTATGCTGTGTATACTGTATGTCTAGGGCTTTTATTGATGTGGTCTGCGCTGCCTTTGTCAAGGTTGAAAGGAATCATAAAGTTTGCCGTTCCCCACCATGTGATTGGTTGATGTCTTTATTCACAGTGCAAAAGTTCCGAAAATCCACCTTGTTCCAAAAAAAATTCAATAACTATTTTTGTATCTTTCTCCTTTTACTTTAGTCATGTCAATCACATTTCTACCTGTGTCAAAGTTAGTATTTCTCGTCCACCCGACTTGTGTTGGACTATGGGGCAGAAGCTAAAGGTAAACATGACGTGCAGGCAAACATGTCACATGTAAAGTGAGAGAGAGACCTGAGAATCAAATCTATAACCTTCTGACTGAGAGGGCACAAGTTAACCACTTAAGACACAGTGACATGCAGACAGAAACAAATGGTTTAACCTTCTCTCTGGGCTGCCATCAACTCCTGAAGAGAAAGTAAACACAGCCAAGGAAACCTATAAATGTCCCGTGAAGATTGACACCAGGGAACTGAATAGCAATATCTTTTCTTGTAAATAACCTGGACGCCCTTGTCAGCCCGACTCAGATCAGCACCTTGGGGGACGTCTCACAATGTGTCTGCGTCTTGGTGCCGTGCCTACATAATAGAGGGCACATCAGACCAGGGGACTGCCAGCCATTCGGTGAAGTGGAACTAAAAGAGGAGCAGGCAGAGATTGGAGTGACGGAGAGGGGTTATTTTGAAGTGTGGGCAGAGTGAGTTACCGACTCACATCCAGCCTCCATGACAGCCTGTTGACAAGCTTCAGCTGCTGGCCGAGATTCCCCCCGCTGCTCCGGGGGAAGCTGCTGGCCGAGCCTGGCTGGAATCGACAACACTTTGAATTTCACCACTTCCTGGCCTGCCATGATGCACAGTTTGTTTGGTGCTTCTTCAATTCCTGCATACCAGGTTCCCGTTGCACTTTTTCTTTTTCTTTTTACCACATTTTTGAAATGAGTATTTACAAATTGTCAGTGAATCTAAAATCAACTTGTTTTCAGTGTAGTGATTTCACCATAGACGGTATGTAAGGAATGGTCACCCATTGGTTTGTGGACTACGGTTTTGAAGCCTCGTTTCGGCATTTTGGTCGTCGACATCTTGTTTTTTTTGCAAGAAGTGACACGAGAGGTTGAAGCTAAGTATGACAAAATGAATTTTTAGGTGACAAAAAATGTTACAATTAACTTTCATTAACTGAAAACACTCTGTGAAAGGGTTAAAGTTCTAAGACGAAAACACGGACAACTCCCAGACCGGACAATGTCGTGGAAGCGACCTGTCAACCACAATGTAGCCCCGCCCTAAAGCATCCCCTGCTTTATGGTCTATTTGACTCTAAATGGGACCATAATTTACTAAATAAACATCATGATGTATTGAAGAAGACTTGAAACTAACGATTGAGACCATAAACTCATGCTTACAATGTTTACTGAGGTAATAAATCAAGTGAGAAGTACGCTCATAGACTTCTATACAATCAGACTTCTTTTAGCAACCAGAGGAGTCGCCCCCTGCTGGCTGTTAGAAAGAATACAAGTTTAAGGCACTTCTACATTGGCTTCACTTCTCAGAACCGGAGGTTGCCACCTGGATTTCACTGCCTTAAGCGTTGCAAACTTGTGTCACTGAATAACAGCAAACAGCATGTGGGGAGTGTTTTTTATTCCAAGTGCCAAATGAATCCATGAATGTGACTCCTGGTTTCAGGTGGGAGACTTTGGGTTCACCCCATGTCCCTTATTGCACGTCTCCTCTGTCATCTTATGAATCACACATTGATCAGATCAGACATCTTTAAGAACATGTCAATTCCCCTACATTCTCCTTCATGGGTTAAGAGATGACAACACACAAGACAATCCTATGATAAAGTCTCAGAGCTTTCAATGCATATTGAAACAAACAAACCAATGAAAGAGACACAGGAAAACAGCCTTTATGCATGCACAGACACTAATGAGGTAATGAGGAGCAGCTGCTGAGGGAGGCAGCAGGGCGGCATGATGAGTGGATGAGCCACAGGTGTTCAGTGCCAGAGAACACACTGAGGACACCTGGTGGACAGGTGATGTATGGCTGCCTGCATCAGAAACCCAAAACACACTCACAAGGGTTTACATGGCTGTTGCAGGGGATGCACATACATACTACATTGGAGACAGATGAGTTACACGCATGTGCACTGGGAATCACCATGACAACCTCCCAATACTTTCTGCTGTCATGCACACTCTCAGTCTGGGTGTCTTACCGTTCCTTTAAGGTGAATTATAGCGCTGCAGACGGTGATGGATCTCCTCATTCTTTGGGGAAATGAGCCCCTTCAGAGTAAACAAGACTTACTGTGTCAGAACAATATCTCTGAGTGCTTGTTTTGCGATGACGACCAAACCGATACACATGATCGCTTATTTCTTTTAGCGGGCACTTTAAAGTTTAAGCAATATCAAACAAGTCAATAATACGCCTCATTCATATTGACGAGGCATTTAACTGTCGCATAAAGAGGGGCAAACATCCCACTTCTTCATCTGAGACTTCCATCCCATTTAAGCTTTATCTTCTCCCTATAAACACCGGGGGGGCATCTGTCAGACGCCTCTCACTGTAATTTTCTGCTTAGTAAGCACACTATACTCGAATCACTAAAACTAGTGGCCCAGAGTTAATTCATGTACTATGCAAATTAGGTCTTTCTGCCCCACTGCAGTGTAGCAGTTCTAGCATGCCACATTTAAGACTTTGATTTGTTCTTGTCTCTGTTGCAGGCTCGCCTGTTATTTTGCTTGACAGCTCTCTTAATCCATCTTATTTATTTTTTTTTGCGTGTATTAATCACCTTAAACCGAATCAGGCTGCTTGAAGAAAAGCTTTTCCCTCACCTCCTGTGGATTAGCCTCTTTTCTCTGCGTCAATCAATGATAGAGTTGTCTCGTTGCTGTTAGAAGTACGGTTGTGACACCACAGTGTTTTCGATTTCATTATTGATATGCCACATCGTTGCAGTTGTTGTGACACAAAAGACAATTAGTTTGAATTGTTGCATTTTACTATTACCTTATTTATATGACAAGAGAAAATAATGTGTGTTATCACATCTGTTTCTGTAGTTATATCGTACATAGCGTTCTTTCTTTCTGTATCTATTTTCCTGTATTTATTTCTTATACTTTGTGTTTCCCTGTAAACGACACTCAGAGGTCAAGGGAAGAATTTCGTTATACAGGGAAATTTATTTTGAACTCCCCACATGACAGTAAACTCTTTGACTTTGATTTCGACTTGACTTAATGTGGTTGACACGGTCCATTTTCATGTGCAAACTCTGAAAGGCCAGGGACATTGGCCTACTGTTGAACCTTTGTTGCTTGTTCGATCCCTAGTTCTTGATGTGAAAAAAAACACACACAAAGATATGGGCTACTTTTAAAGGGCACTTCTTCAGAAATGCTGGGAGAGGCTGGAAAAAAGCACCCACACTTTTGAAAATCTGCTGGTGGGCTTTATAAAATAGCTTGTATACAACCACCCAGCCTAAAAGGCCAATATATAGGCTGGGTGGTTGTATACAAGCTATTTTATAAAGGACTGTCAATCGATTCAAATATTTAATTGCAATTAATCGCATGATTGTCCATGATTAATCATGATTAGCGCAAATTGATCGCACATTATTTATCTGTTCAAAATGTACATTAAAGGGAGATTTGTCAAGTATTTATTACTCTTATCAACAAGGAAGTGGGTAAATATGCTTCCTGTATGCAAATGTATGTATATATTTATTATTGGAAATCAATTAACAACACAAAACAATGACAAATATTGTCCAGAAACCCTCACAGGTACTGCATTTAACATAAAAAATATGCTCAAACCATAACATGGCAAACTGCAGCCCAACAGGCAACAACAGCTGTCAGTGTGTCAGTGTGCTGACTTGACTATGACTTGCCCCAAACTGCATGTGATTATCATAAAGTGGGCATGTCTGTAAAGGGGAGACTCGTGGGTACCCATAGAACCCATTTACATTCACATATCTGGAGGTTAGAGGTCAAGGGACCCCTTTGAAAATGGCCATGCCAGTTTTTCCCTACCAAAATTTTGTGTAGCTTCGTAGTGTTATTTAACCTCCTTCGCGACAAGCTCGTATGACATGGTTGGTACTAATGGATTCCTTAGGTTTTTCTAGTTTCGTATGATGCCAGTATCTCCACTCTAGCTTTAAAACTGAGAGAGAGTCTTTTAGTACAACTGAACGCTGAACAACGCCGTGGTAGCGACCTGTCAATCACAAGGTAGCCCCGCCCTAAAGCACCCCCTGCTTTATGGTCTATTTGACTCTAAATGGAACCATAATGTACTAAATGAACATCATGCTGTCTTGAAGAAGACTTGAAACTAACGATTGAGACCGTAAACTCATGTTTACAATGTTTACTGAGGTAATAAATCAAGTGAGAAGTAGGCTCATTTTCTCATAGATTTCTAAACAATCAGACTTCTTTTTGCAACCAGAGGAGTCGCCCTCTGCTTGCTATTAGATAAGAATGCAAGTTTAAGGCACTTCTGCATTGGCTTCACTGCCATTGCCTCTTGATTGCAAGATTTATAACAATCAATAAAAGTATTAGTACAGTGACACATTTTTTGTCATAAGATGTAGCATTCAATGATACGCGTGCTAACATACAGCAGCTAAATGAGTTAGAGGTGGCAGTAACTTGGCTTCTGTAACACAGCACCTGAGCTGAATGGAGAGTGTTTCTGAAGAGCTCCATTTATCTCTCTGGTGTGAAAAACTGTGACATAGTGCGGACCGAAGGACACACCAAAGAGGAGAACATACGTTTTCACATTTAACCAGCTTAGTGCGAACATGTTCTCATGTCTATTCCATCATCCCTGGCAGAGAAACTCAGCTCATCAGCACCTACAGTTTTCAGCATGTGTGAAGCATGTGTGCGAGAGAGGGAGGGAGAGAGTGTGTCATAACCTGTTAAAATGACACATTATGAGAAATAAACGAAGAAACCAGTATGCCAGCGCACGACTATATATTGCTACAATTAGTTCATCTTTCCAGGCCATAATCCCACAGATGGAAGCTTTGCACCATTGACTCCTCAGCCAAGCACATCCACCAAATGTCTGACTGAACGCCTCTGAGATCTGGTGCTACATCCCTTAGATGACCTGATTCTGCTGCAGCAGAATCAGGTCTTATAAGTTTTCTCTTAGCTATGCACCAAAACCAAGAGGAATCATTACGTTAGAGCCGCATCTCTCACAGTACACACTGTTAATCATAATATTAATCTATAAAAGCAGCTTTTACTGCAGTTTACTTTTCCAGCTCACTGTGTGTTTCTTATGAAGATATTCTCCAAATTGAACAAACTAAACATTTGTTTTCCAATTCAACATGACTGTAATGAGAGGTAAAGCATTACTACACAAAGAACACCAAAATGCATGGCTGCACTCCAAATCTAATTATTGTTTCTTTTAATTTTAGTATGTACTGCAGCTGCTCTTACAAAGCACATACTTTTGCATGCAGTATGCATTACAATTGGGACATACTACCTCATCATAACATTGCGCCTTGAACTTTGACCCTCTTGCTCATAAATTATATCTGTCGTCTTGTCATCTGTCATTACGGCTTCTGTCATCAGTCGCTGCTCTCTCAGTCAACGTATCTTCTGCTGCACAGAGGATTGTGGGTCAGAATAGCCAGAAAAGCATGCTGGCTTGCTGGAAAATGCGACCAGATGTAGTAAGACATCCTGGTATTTTTGGCATGCTGCATTTGACATACTATGTATTGGGATGCTAAATCTTTTTCTGCCACTAAATAGTAGTATGGGTATTGGAACGCATGACATCTGAAGGCAAGCCATTTTACCCTGGGTCCAAATGTTCAGTATTGCTAAGTTTAAAAAAATTAGGAATTTCTTTTTTGCTATGCGTGAGCACAACTAGGGGAGTCGTGATATACCGATATAAACGATAACAATGATATTTAAAAAATTAAATCATGTTAATAATACACATATGATAATATCCTGTAACCAGCGCCTCTTAAATCAAACTTTTGTACAGTTATGTTACAGACTCTCTCTCCACCTCCCTACACTCGTATTTTGAGTGGAACTAATTTGCCATACTCTTGATGTATTTTCTGTGATAAACATTTGTTAGCCTGTTGCCTACATGTGCAAAGTCACTTTTAGTATAGGCAAGGCACTTGGGGAATACTGCATGCTGGGCTTTTATTGAGTTTAACTTTATAACTTTATAAAATATGACTGTTGTGCAATGCCTTCTGGGACTATTTCAAAAAAAGATATATATCTCACTGAACATTTTAGAAAAGCAACTTTTGCAAAATAAATAAAGTTAAAGATGAATTTAAGTGATTTTCCAATTTTCTATAGATATCGCAATAATATTGTTATTGTGAATTATTTTGGCCATGATAATGGTGTAGCAAAAATCTGATATCGCAACAGCCCAGTTCATTTACCTAAAGAAATGCAATATGCATGTACGGTAAAAACACATTTGTTTGCTGACATGGAGGATGTTAGAGGAAAGGCCGAGAACAGGAACTTGACAATGAGTTGAATGAAGTGGAGGAAAACCAAATTATGTATTGGTTCCTCCTTTTTTCCTGGTTCAGACGCTGGGTTTCGGACAATGTTCCTACTTCACACACCAAGAAAAATGTCCAAGCTTGGACCACTGCTCTACCTGTGCATCCCTTTGGATGAGTGATTGGCAGTCATTAGGCTAACTGGTGTTGAGGGAGGTGGACTTCTGCGAAGTGTTGAACAGTGCAACGACTCACAGGTGAAATGTGAACATTTGGCTGGATTTTTCACCATAAAAGTTCCAAGGGCCTTATTCCAAGTGACAAAGAAATATGATATTGGTGTGCAATGTGAATTTCGGCCAGAACTGGAAACCAAACAAACTGGGCCGGTTTTGCAGTGGCTCTGTTATTGGAGTTTGGAAAGCTCTGGCAGTGATTATGTACTTGCTACTTTCACATATTTTACTTCTACAGCTGTAGATTGAAGCAGACGTGCACTGTTAAACAGCTTGTCATTTGTCTTTCTGCTACAAATTCATACATACTTTCATTCATGAGATTGTTATGTTTTGTTGGTGTGTGACTCCTTCTTCAGATGTATTGATATGTGACAATGTTTAGTGCAAACAAACTTTCCATTCGGTTTCTTATTTGGTTAAACTGGAAAATGGGTTCTGTTGTATTTTCCGTTTGGGTCATTAAATGCTCATCTGGCTCAAACATATAGTTTATAGTACATCCCTTCAAGGAATTGCCTCGGGTCCTGCAAATTGACCGGTATAGCCGTATTCTGGAACATTTCTTGGCCCTTGATGTAAATGTTTCTGCAGCTAATATGATTAAATGCTAATTTGTTTAGGTTTATGTATTGTGTATTTTGCTCTCCAATGGGACACACGTCTACTTACTAAATTACATTTAATTTTCAAATCGAGCCTTCTATTATGTTTGTTGGATGGCAACAACACAGCCTTAAACTCAATAAGATCAAAACTGAAATTGTATTGTTCAACTTTTCAAACATTATAGGAGTTGCAGGGAGTATTCTTGGCAATCTGCCGGGCTGTCAGTCCCTGCAGCCAGAAATCTTTGTGCTGTTTTTTAATTGTGACCCAGGTTTTGAACCACATGTCAAAAGAGTCCTGTTTCTTCCAACTCAGAGTCAAAAATCAAATTATTTATTTCTTTGGATTTTTTTTTCCCTTCAGCTGGACTTGTGGAACTGTCTCCTTGCTGGTATTCGTCAAAGGTCACTTGCTCGCTTCTCCTTATTTTTGCTACATCACATCACCACAATCTTGGTTTCACTCCACTGGCTTCATGTGACGCAGATATATAATTCTAACTATATAGTTTATGGTCTGGTCAGTGAGGGAGACTCACAGCTGTCGATCATGACGTCGCACCTCCTTTTTATAGCATCAAATAAGTAATTACATCGAAACTTATCGTCATCAACATCAGCGTAACATCGTACGTACCTAAAATGACAGAAACCATCTTTGGGAAAAATGTATTTGACGTGTACTTTGACTTTTTAGTTTGGCCATGTCCCATCCACTAACATGGAGGAGATTGGATTAATGGCCTATACTGCAGCCAGCCACCACGGGGGCGTTCAACATAGTTTGGTTTCACTTTTGGGGAGCTGTCATGTCGTCCATCTTTATATACAGTCTATTGGTTCAGACCTTTATAATGCCATTCCCTGCTGTTCAGAATGTAAGCTTAAACCCACCATAAACCCCATGTTTTAAGTATCAAATGTAGTTGGCTTGCTCCACTGCAGCGCTATAGCATTATCTGTCAACTCAATGACACAGTTTAATAAAAAAACATACCCTGAGCCAGCCAACCTCCTGCCCATCATATATTGTCCCAATATACAGTATTTAACACTGTTTAAATTACTGCTTCCTGTAGTCGTCGTTGATGTTGATAGACTTAATGCAAATAATGATATGAAGAATTTGCAGCTGGCTCTAGTCTCATTTGCGGGATTTCTAAAGTAGAGATAAACTGTTCAAGGAGACTTTGGAATCACACTGCAGAGGATGTCCTATTTTCAGAGGATGTGCACTAATTAGGCTGCGGATTTAAGTATGTATTTCTTCAAGCCTACTGTATATCATGAGACTGATTTTTGTCAAGGCTCTGGCTCAGTTTTCTACCCCAGACCGAATGGATTCATCATTATCAGTTAAAGGTCCCTTATACTACAAATGTAATACTCAGACTGGTTTTATTTTCAGGCAGTGCAAGTAATCCTTGTTTCGCTTATTTTCATTGTGTATTCTTTGTGGTTGTTTAAGACTCGCAACACTGTTAAAGTCCCCCTCCACTCAAAAATGTGTTTTTGCTTATTGTTACTTGGATGTTTTGACATTTACTGTGCAGAATGATGTATACGTGTTGAGTTTGAGGAGGCTGCTTTCAAATTCATCTGCTGAAGGGGGAAAATGTCTCTGTGCTCACCTTAAATCTGAGTCTAATGTTGCATTCATTTCCTCCTGGGATGGATGACTCATGGTCCAGTATGCAACTAACACAAGTCTGATGTGTAAACAGGAAGTCTCCAGGGTACACTGACTGAGAAAATTGACTTTCAGTAAAAAAGGGGAAGCTTATGTTCAGTTAAAGTTTTGAAATGAAAATTAGTAAGTTGAAGGTGAAGTTTTGATATGTTTAACAACGTAATTGAACTTGTGGAAAAACCACATCAGACACAAATGGATATTTCAGGTACATATTTTTGTCTTAAACCTGCCTGGATGGAATTTTTAACTGCTTCCTTTAAAGGTCCCATATTGTAAAAAGTGTGATGTTTGTGTCTTTTACATTATAAAGCAGGTTTAAGTGCTATATAAATACTGTTAAACTATCAAAACGCTCAATATACGGAGAAATACACACAGCCCGTATTCAGAAATTTTGCGTTTGAAACAAGCCTGTCCATTTGTGATGTCACAAATATACAATATTTAGACCATTACACAGTTTTAAACATAAACATTCTAAATATGTCCCAGTTTATTTCCTGTTGCAGTGAATGTAAATAACATCAGCTGACAGGAAGTAAATATGGACCCAAACTGTTGCCTAGCAACGCAATTCCATTGCAATTTCTTTAAAATGCACTAAAACAGAGCGTTTCAGACAGAGTGTAAATACAGATGTATTCAGACAGACAGTATGAGGAAAATAAAGATTTTTTTTAACATTACAGCATGTAAACATGTTCTATTAGAAACACAAAATACAAGTATGAACCTGAAAATGAGCATGATATGGGACCTTTAAACCTGCCTGGATGAAATTTTTAACTGCTTCCTTTAAAATGTTTCTTGTATTAACCTACAATACAACCCTGTTTCCTGCAGCAGGTGGCTGTTTTCAGCAAAAAAAAAGCTCTGATAAACTCACTGCACACTATCTGGCCATGGGCACCAAACAGCAGACTGACAAAGTTAGCTACTAGCATTTAGCTAAAGACACAGATATGTTTTTTTCTCAGGAGTTGGTAGATACAGGAGGAGGACAGGATTATGCTGCAGGAGTTGTTTGAGAGGTTTACTATGTAAATTTTAGTTTAACTTTAGCTGCTTGCTACGTTGAATTAGCTACAGTAGGTTAGCTCTTTGAAAGCAGCAGGTGTAGCTGAGCACAAAAAACAAATTCAAAGAAACACCATGCACCACGGTCTGTGTAATAATGTTTTCTCATTTCCTTTTTGTAAATGACAGAATTGGACGTTTGTCTCAGTTTTTTTGATTACTGAAATGTGCCTGATTGAGCGTGCTATACTTCAGTGGTTGTCAAGGAAACCACGTTTATATTTGAACTGTTTCATCAGCTGCTAATTGCTACTCTGAATTTTGATCATCACAAATATCAGTTAGGCGATGTGTCTTTGCTTTACAAACAAATTAACACGTTGTAGATTTGTTTACCCCTGCTATAAAATGCTATACAATAGAATTTAAAATGACACCTCCTTCCTATCTTAACACCTGTACCTCCAATATCAATAATCAATCAAACTACTACTAGTTTCTGAATATAGAACAAATTACGTTGAAAAGAGCATGTCACTTTTCCCAGCAGTTAAATCTAAACAATAGCTTTTTCTCCCTACAGTAGCAGCTCTGATGAGGAGTTAATGATGAGCAGATGGTGAGGCAGGCAGCAGGGAGGGCTGATGAGGGAACGAGCCACAGGTGTGCAGGGCGGGGGGGCACATACCCAGGGCACCTGGACGGATGGCTACTACTGGAAAACAACATGCACACGTGTCTTAACTTTTCACATGACATGCATGTATGGAAATGTGACTCTAGCCTTACTTTAAGTAGGTGATAATAGTGGGTTAGAGTTTTCATACAAAATGGAAAGACGTTTTAAGTGGGGAGCTTGTGGTCCCTGAAATATTAATTTACAATTTGTTGTAGCGACAACCTATAGTCCGAGGATTCCCTGAACCAAATGGCGGACAGAAGAGCAGAGCAGCAACCCAGGTAGCAAAACATAAATATCTATTTCTATTTAGTGTAGCAAAAGAGCTAAAGTCTATATTTATACAACTGTCACATACAGTATGTATGTTTACAGAGCAGAGATGAGGACTTGAGCTGCACACACAGTGACTTGAGACTTGCAAAAATAAATCACTAGAGGGATGTGGTAAATTACAGTAGGTTATAAACTGTCATTAGTTGGAGACCCAGTGTAATTATACAATACAGTTATACTCTAAATGAAAAATAGTTTATGGTTATTATTGCATGCCTAATAATATCAGCAATATTTTCCTGTTACCCTGAGTAATGTTAGCCTACCTACATTTTTAGGAGCAAAAATCAGTTATTTACTTTAAAGGAAAGCTTTCTTTGTGTGTTTTTTTTTTTATATTGCATTGCAATAACCTGTTTAAAGTGATCATATACCATACAACTTATCAATGCTGATACTGGATGCTAATAGATAAAGGAGTGATGATGCAGTACATGCTTTGAATTCCTGAGATGCAGCTATGCCGTGTTCTATAGACCGGATGGTATGCAGCAGTTGATAGAACTTATACAACCATATAAGAGATTTGAGACTTGGGACTTGATTTAGACTTGCAGAAAAGACTTGTGAGTGTGTATGTTTGAAGAGTTGGGTCGATGTAACTATTCCACCTCACCGTACTGGCCGTGAAGTGGTATCACAAAGTTGAGGTGCAGCTAATGTGAGGCTTGATCGGTCTCAGTTAGTCAAATGGAGTGGCCCCCTCACATCCCGAGAGGAGTGTGGGCCACTGAAGTACTGTTAGCTGCTAACACTAGTGGTATTTATCTCAGGTTGACTGCTCCAGCCGGTAACTTTAACATCAGCGTACATTGCTTTTTAATTGGAGGCTAGGCTTGTGGTGCCACTGACATATTTTATGATACTGCGGAACACTTTTATATGGACTCAGCATTCATCAGGTGGACACAACTTCAAATGAATGCTAATGTTGCTCTGGCTAGATGTGTAAATAAGCCGGCTTTTGTTAACAACTTTGCCATATTTACTTCATAAGGTGATAATAGACCTTTTCACAGTTGTGAACGTAAACATTCCAAATGTGTCCCAGTTTATTTCCTGTTGCAGTGTAGGTGGATGACATCAGCTGACAGGAAGTAATCATGGACCCAAGCTGTTGCCTAGAAATGCAATTCTATTGAGGCCTATGTCAATGTTGTGTTTACATCTAGGTGATATTAGTTGGTTAGAGTTTAAAATGGAAAGACATTTAAAGTGAGGAAATATTAAAAATGACTTACAATGTGTTGTACTGGCTTTCCATAGCAACAACCTAGTCAGAGGATTCCCTGAACCAAATGATGAACTGCAGACAGCAAGCAGCAGAGCAGCAGAGCAGCAGAGCAGCGACCCAGGTAGGAAAACACAAATATCTGTTTCTATTTAATGTAGCAAAAGAGCTAAACTCTATATTTATACAGCTGTAAAATGCAGCATGTATGTTTAAAGAGAGCAGAGATGGGGACTTGGACTCAAGTCACACTGAAGTCACACACACAGTGACTTGAGACTTGCAAAAAAATGACTAGAAGGATGTGGTAAATTACAGTAGATTATAAACTGTCATTAGTTGGAGACCCAGTGTAATTATACAATACAGTTGTACTCTAAATGAAAAATAGGTTACGGTTATTATTGCATTCATGATAATGTAAGCAATATTTTCCTGTTACCTTGAGTAACATTAGTCTATATCCATTCTATATCAATGCTGATACTGTATGTTAATAGGTAAAGGAGTGATGATACAGTACATGCTTTGAATTCCTTAGATAGCTATGCTGTATTCTAAGCAGACGGGATGGCATGCAGCAGATGATGGAATGTTTATTACAGCCACCTCACCATACTGGCTGTGAAGTGGTATCACAAAGTTGAGGTGCAGCTAATGTGAGGCTTGATCGGTCTCAGTTAGTCAAATCAAGTGGACCCCTCTCATCCTCAGAGGCGTGTGGGCCACTGAAGTACTTTTAGCTGCTAACACTAGTGGTGTGATTTAAAATAAAATAACTTTGAATTTGAATGCTGGTTTGGTAGTGTCAGAGATGACACCATATTTAATATTTATAATTTTAAAGGTGCTATTGATAACATTCAGCCACTGGGTGTCGCATTCTCCCTCCCCCGTTTCATTGCATTCACTTCACAACAAGTCATTGCCAGGCACTTTTACCGTCAAACTCAGACCGTTTTTTTTTCACCACACTAACTTGCAACTTGATTGCAGATGACAAAGAGCTTCCATGTGATACTAACATTGTTATACTATTGGCTCACAAGCCTTGTTAGAAGTGTGAACCAAACATCAGATATCTTCCACAGAGGTAAACATTCATTTTGGACCCGTCGACATTTTTTAAAATGATTATCCATCCGCAACCGCTTATCCCGTTAGGGGTCGCGGAGGGGCTGGAGCCAGTCCCAGCTGACAGACAACCATCACATTCACATTTTTGCAATTTAGAGTCATCAATTAACCTAACCTGCATGTCTTTGGATTGTGGGAGGAAACTGGAGTACCTGGAGAAAACCCACGCCAACGGGGAGAACAGGCACACTTCACACAGAAGGGCCTTAGCCGGATTCGAACCTGCGACCCTCTAGCTGTGGGGCACCGGTGCTAACCACTGCCCCACCGTGCAGCCCTTTCAAATGATTAATAAATGATAAATTAATTTAAAAATTAAATTATATATGTTTTAGGAAAATCCATATTTTTATTCAGCACCATTATACAAGCTCTGTTTATGTATTTTTTTAATATTTGTCTACATAAAAATGTTATCAATAACACCTTTTATTATTCATTTATATAGCCTACTAGCATTTTTTTATTTTTTTTTATCCGAACCACACTTTTAATTAGTCCTCAGTCTAGAATAATGATGTTGCTCCATGTGTTTCTGAACCTCAGTTAGATGCTCCCCCTCCACTCAAAAATGTGTTTTTGCTTATTGTTACTTCACTTGGATGTGTCGACGTTTACTGTGCAGAATGATGTATACGCGTTGAGTTTCAGGAGGCTGCTTTCAAATTCATCTGCTGAAGGGGGAAAATGTCTCTGTGCTCACCTTAAATCTGAGTCTAATGTTGCATTCACATCCTCCTGGGATGGATGACTCATGGTCCAGTATGCAACTAACACAAGTCTGGTGTGTAAACAGGAAGTCTCCAGGGTACACTGACTGAGAAAATTGACTTTCAGTAAAGTAGGGGCATCTTATGTTCAGTTAAAGTTTTGAAATGAAAATTAGTAAGTTGAAGGTGAAGTTTTGATATTTTTGACAACGTAATTGAACTTGTGGAAAAACCACATCAGACAGAAAATGGTTATTTCAGGTACATATTTTTGTCTTAAAGGTTCCATATAGTAAAAAGTGAGATTTTCCCGTCTTTTATATTATAAAGCAGGTTTAAGTGCGATATAAATACTGTTAAACTATCAAAACGCTCAATATACGGAGAAAATTCTGTCCATTTGTGATGTCACAAATATACGATACTTAGACCATTACACGGTTTTAAACATAAACATTATAAATGTGTCCCAGTTTATTTCCTTTTTTAGTGTATGTAAATAACATCAGCTGACCAAACTGTTGCCTAGCAACGCAATTTCGTTGCAATTCCATTGAAATGCACTAAAACGGAGCGTGTCAGACAGAGGGTAAATACAGGTATATTCAGGCAGACAGTATGAGGAAAATAAAGGTCTTTTTTTAACATTACAGTATGTAAACATGTTCTAGTGGGAAAATAGAATACAAGTATAAACCTGAAAATGAGCACGATATGGGACCTTTAAACCTGCCTGGATGGGATTTTTAACTGCTTTCAGCCACTAGGTGTTGCATTCTCCCTCCCCGTTCCATAGCATTCACTTCACAACAAGTCATTGCCAAGCACTTATACCGTCAAACTCGGACCGTTTTTTTTCCACACTAACAGAGCTACCATGTGATACTAACATTGTTATACTATTGGCTCACAAGCCTTGTTAGAAGTGGGAACAAAACATCAGATATCTTCCACAGAGGAAAACAAAACATTAATTTTGGACCCGTCAACATTTTTTTAAAATGATTAATTCATTCATTCAGTGGGATAGTTTATATATTATATTATATTATCATTCTATGATATATGAGTTATTAGAGGAGAAGTGAGAAAGGGGTAGGGGAATATAAGTTTTACTTCTCCCTACTCCTTTTCGGACACTATTAATCTTCTTCGTTTGTTATTATTTTGTATCTGTTTTTATTTATTTTTACGAAATAAAGTCTTTCATTCATTCATTCATTCATAATTCATAATAATAATATTTTTTTAAACAAAGCCATACTTTTATTCAGCACCATTATACAAGCTCTGTTTATGTATTTTTTTAAATATTTGTCTATATAAAAATGTTATCAAAAACACCTTTAATAATTTATTTATATAGCCTACTGGCATGTTTTTTTTTTTTTTTTTTTTTTAAATCTGAACCACACTTTTAATTAGTCCTCAGTCTAGAATAATGATGTTGCTCCATGTGTTTTCTGAACCTCAGTTAGCTGCTTTTTAAGCTCAGTAATCCGAATTAGAGCCTCTGGTGACCATCTGCTGTCTACACACACTGGCACTACTTTGTTACTGCATTCACCTCAGCCCGCCTCCTCTGTGAGTGTGTCTCGCTCTCTGTGTATGTGTGTGTGTGGAGGGGGGGTTATTGCCTACCGGGCGGAGTAATTCGTGTTGGTATCTATTGAGTGCATGTGTGTGTGTGTGTGTATGTGAGTGCGTGCTTCGGCTGCTGCTGCTTGTCACTCATTGTGCCGTGAACACGGGTAGCGACAAGGACCAAAAATCCGTCCGGTAGCAGTTTGTTGTCCCTGGAAAAAAGCCTGCTATCTCCTCTCCTCTACCTCTCAGTAGAGACACCTCGCTGTTTTAAAGTGCGTTCTGCTCTTCAAGGAGAAATATCTTTGACACATTACAATGCTTCAAATAAGGGACCTCATCTGGGGATTGCTTTTCTTCATTGGCTGTGCAGGTAAGATGCTAGATGAGTTATTTGTTATTATTATTCATTATGAGGGTTTATTCTAAGGATGTGTGGTCCAAAAGCAGACTAGTGTGGAATGCAGGCAGGCCGAGGAGCTGGTGTTGATTCTGGATCTGGAGCAGCAGCATCCTCTGTCTCTGACTCCGGAGCTAGTGGCGTTATAGGTTAGAGAGATGCTGGTGGTGCTCTGTCTGCACAAATCACCACCATGGAAGCAAAAGTTTCTCTAAAGAAGAAGTGCGAATGTTTGTCTCTGTTTTGAGCCGAATACTGCGCCTTTTCCATCCAGTTTGCATGCTATAGTTTTCGTATCAGGAGGCGCATTTTTGAATATCTCCGCGCAATACAGAGGAGTATGGCATCTCAGGTCCGGTTGGTTCACTATCAAGAGTTAAGGCACAATATGGTTTGGTTAATTTGGAGGAAAATGATGCACACGTGCTGCGTTTTTACGCGTTTTTACGCGTGTTCTGAGTTGTGTTTAGTGGATGCTGGCTGAGATTAGAGGACTGGTGGTGGTGATGCAGGGACGCTTTGTGGTCCTCCTTCATGCCAGCAGCACATTTTTGCTTCTATACTCTCTGTGGCTGCTTGTGACCCACCGTTTTCTCGCTGTAAATATCTTAATAACGTCAACTGCACACATGTGTTCATCCTGAAGTCCACTTCTGCTGGGTCAGCCGGCCGTGACGCACTGAAGGATGCAGCTCGTCCGGAGGGTCGGTGGGGGATGCTTTGTTTCTGTCCGCTAAAAAAACAGCTTTAGGGACATGAGAGAATATCACAAGAACTTCTGCCCATTGAGAGGAAATAATGCTTTCAGAATCAAACATACATCCAGCTATACGAATGATCATATTAACGTTAAAAACATGTTCATATAGTGTGTGAGAAAAGAATCGTTTATATAGAATAAAAAACAGCTTTAGGGACATTTTTTTTTATCAAGATCTAATTAGAATTTTGTTCCCTTATAATAAACTCTATATTGGTTGGACGGATTAGAATGCGGCCACCATTCCATTCCATTCCGACTCATCGGATTTGGCAAGAAAACAGAATTCTGCGCGGATGTGTCAATGTGGGATTCTAGAATTTAACACCAGTGTGATCGTGTTAGAGGTTAAACAGCCTCTGACCTCCTTTAATGTGACATAACCTCTTGTTTCTTTAAACAGGACAGTGGAGTTATACCAACTTCTAATAGCGCAGTGCGTTTTTAGGCGCAAAATGACGTTGTGACAGGGGACTGATTTGATGGTAGTTTTTTTTTTTTTTAATTTGGTTGGTTGGTTGGGAGGAAATTCGTCATCCATTGAGGACTGAATAGTCATTCAATGTATACAATAGAATCCAATCCCAGAGCTCCCATGGATATATAGGGCGGGAGGTTTTCCCCCTAAACCCCCCCCCAAACCCCCCCCTCCTCTCCAGCTCCTCACATCCTCCTAACCTCCTTGCATCTGCCCCTCTTTCTATACACTGCAACTGTGTGCTCCAAGTGGAGTTTGAGGACCCCCAGGGGTCCTTGGAGAGAGGAAGAATAGTTTGATTTCATAATATTTTCATTTATTAGACAATGTCCCAATTAGAATATACAAGGATGATTATTCTAACCTCAGGTTTAGATGTCACAACTCTAACCCCCATTTTCTAAAGGTCTGCTGTTTTCTTTATTCTTTATTTCCTATTTTTGCCTTGTCAGAAAGAAAACCCCTAACCCATACTGGCATTTTGATGCTGATATCAAATAGCGCACTTGAACAAAATAGATCTATATTCATTATATGATGGATGGATGGATAGACCAAGGACCCATCTGTTATTGACCAAGATATGTAGCCTACTGAGCTTGACATTTTAAAGTTTAGAAATAATCTTGTTAGTACCCTCTGGTGGACAAACTATTGTATATATTGTATTTGTGATGAGATAAAATGGGCCAATATTGTCAGGTCATGGTTATGTGGGGGTAATGCGTGCCAACTTGCAGATCTGTGACTCGACAATATTTGCATACACACAACTGAACTATATATGAACCCGAGTACACATTGATTAAACACAAGCTTTATTTAGTTTTACAGAATATCTCTGAGGTATTTTTAACAGTTTTTTTTTCCACCTTTCACACCCAAACAATGTATCAACCTGTCTCTGTTAGTTGTGCGGAGGGCGGTGTGGTACCAAGAACACTTGGGATGTTAATTTTTTTTTTTTTCCCATATGATTCATGATCCTGCCGAAATATTCTGCCGCCCCCGCAATTCACTGCACCTCACATGGCAGGGAGAGTGAAAGGAACCAAGAGGGAGATAATTAGACAACTGTGCCTCAGCTCTGCTCTTTTGCAATAGGGGAAGAAATTCGAAGAAATTGATCACATTATTTGATAGGCCCGGGGTATATTAAAAGGGTAATGACAGTATCGCACAGTGTGAAGGCTGAGCAATTTAATTACATTTATTGATTTCTAGTTCCTGTTCCAGTTCAATGATAATTAAATTTCGAGTCTAGTCACAAACATTAGGATGGGAAGCCACACCACCTTTCAAAAAAAAAAGATGATTGAATAATGGGCAGATTAAATAAGAGTATGATTTTAGAAGTGGAGACAGACAGTGGCCTTTCTTGTCTTGGTCTGTCTGCAGCCAGATGGATTGAGTCTGGTGCGTATTACCAGTTCTGACCTTGTGTTATTGGAGTGATCTACCATATCCATGGTCATCATTCTGCAACCTGAATGAGTGTAAGGTGATGGGGGCTAATGAGAGAGGCAAAACTATTTGTCACACCTATTCTGGAGTGAAAATGAGAATGCCTCCCTTGAGGGATGTGAAGTTGTCGTTTGAAGGTTTGCAGAGAGGTGGCATACATTGCGACTGCTAATGCCTGAATATGATTTTAGATTTTTGGCCTGAGTTTGTGATGTGTTGTTGCTTGGCGTTGAGAGGTTCATCCAGATGTCAAGATGGAGGATAAAAATATTTTCATCTTGATAACTTTCCAGAGTTGTAAAAATCCTTCCTCATGGTGTTGTAAAGCAACACATCCTCATACAACAGTTCTTATGATATCTTACGAAAAGTTATTATTCGTGCGTTCTCCTACGAATGTCCCGCAAAACGAGCGATAAGTGTGCCTGCAGTGCACAACCTGTTGTTTAGGCAACAAATCTACTTGGTTAGGTTTAGGAAAAGATCATAGTTTGGGTTAAAATATGTACATTTGTTACCTAAATTATGTAGGTGCCGTTAGTTAAGTACGTAAGTTACGTAGCAAAATTAAAACGTTGACTTGATTTCACATGGGACACAAACAGTGGGTGAAAGTCCTGTTAGTTTGACCCATCCTACGCAGACTTTGTCGCTTTTTATTCTACATCACCTGACTTCCTTAGCGGTAACCCTGCATGTCCTAGCTCGTGATTACCGTGGGTTAGATACACATTAAAGTGCATTACTTTTCGTAAATGGAAGCGATCAGCCTATATAGAGAACTGTGCAGTATTTTGGTGTCTGACAGACTTTCAAAGTCATGCATCTATTACTCAAACTGGACTTCCTCAATTGTATTTCTTCATTTCACATCGGTAACTGAAACAACAAGCCCCCACCAATGCAGCCCTCCTTTGTGTTTTTCAAATGCTTCTTTCGGTCTGAACATCCAGTTACTGCACCTGCCAGTCCATTTCTACAGTTTTATGAAACTCCAGATACTGAGTTCAAGAACAAAGCATGTCCATGTGCTTTGGAATCTAAAGACAATGTGAAGTGAACTGTGAAGTTCATTTTGTGATCCTCTAGATCTACAGCAAAACAATGTTTTTGTGCATCAAGCATAGAGCTGAACTCCCAAAAAGAAAAAGAAAAAAAACAAGTTTAACTTAACATTTAGAGGGAGAGAGAAAATACACAATTCCTAAATGGCAAACATATGGGACTTTAACTGCTGTGGTGAGTTCAAAGCCACTATGAAAATAATACAGGCTATTTTTGACTTAGGGGAACTGGAAAAAGCAGCCAAACAAGGGAAAATTATAAGGCGTTTTTAGTCTGCTCCCTGAATAAAACTCGATTCTGGGTCTTTCAAAACTGTGCTCTGTAGCTGCAACAAGATCCACGCTGCCTTCAAAGTGACATGTACACATTTTGTACCAATTTATTACAGCTTATGTTGATCAAATTCTCATCAGTACAGACGCTGCTCGGATTACAGCTGTACCCCCTTTGGACTCCGCTCTTATTCAGCCATATACTGCATATACTACTACTGTACAGTTATTATACAAGCAGAGAACAGCTTCATAAGTGACTTCTCATTGACTCATAATTGCAAGTTTAGTTGATTTTCCAGATGTGAGTTGTGCGAAGTTGTACCCTTCATTACTCTCTTTTTCCATATACTTTTGCTTCTTATTCTACTCATTGTCATGTGTGTTGTTTAAAACTATGACATTTTATGAATGTTTTTGGTTATAATCCCATAATCTGTTACAGTTTTATGTGTGGGTTATAACAAAAATGAACAGAGGAGCACAGAGAGTAATGAATATACACTAGTCTTAATGTCATTAGTGGTTGTTTGAAGATACAACATCATATAAAGGTCATAAAAATTAACACAAGATAATGAAACATACAGCAGTGGATCTTGATACGTTATTCATAAATCCATGTCATCTCACAGTGCTTCTTTATGCTGCATCAAAAAGTGCAGACAGTTCCAAACAGATGAGTTCAAAATGACTCGGCTGGCTGTTATATTTCTTCTCTGCTGACTGTTAGATGAGGATGGGCTGTCTTTGCATATTAATCAGTGCATGAATAGAGACCAGTGATTTGCATTGTGTGAGCGATGAAGGCGTCCTATAGAGAATTGAATGTGGGGAAAAAGAGAGAGAGAAAAAAAAAAACAGAAGGAGATGGGCTTGTTATGCAGAATGGGGGCTGCCCCCCCTCCCTCGACCCCCCAACCCTTTTTTTCCCTCCATCAGCACGGCATTACTTTGCAAAACTCAATACAGCATATACAGTGTGTATGTAGCTGCACTATTGGTAACCAACACACTCTTTGATGGTTTGCATTATGCTCATGTTCCCTGAACATTAAAGTCAATTAAAGTAAAACTGAATCATTTTCAGTACATGCAACAACTGCAAAGTATTTTCCACCAGCTGCCTCCCCAATGCAGCGTTGTGTACGACATTTTAAGATACAGTTCCGGCCTGTATCGGCGGTCTACATAGTGTTAAACATAATTCCAAAATGATCCATTTCTAAGATGTGCTTGCAAGTTACTCAGCCATTTACACTAGACAACTACCAAGCTAGTTGCTAATGTCCCATCTGAAAATAATGTTATGCAATCAGCCAGATCATTTAACCTAAAGAGAAACTCTTTCAATCATATTAAGTAACTTTACTGTTAAAAACGTATTTGATCATTTACAGGGCTCAACACTAACTTTTAAAAGTGGTTGCCATGCTGGCGACCAGGCATCAGCTTTTGATTGCAGAATGTCATTTTTAGTCACCTTATATTTTGAGTAATTAAGATATTATACTATACTATACTATACTATACTATACTATACTATATGTCAGCTTAACCCTCTGAGACCCGCGGGATTGCGGGCGATCCTGACAGACTTTACTGTCTTTCAGACACTTATCTTACACTTTACAGAATCTTAATCTTTAGTGGTGTCAGTTAACGCCCTCAATTCCTGGTTTACAAAATACCAGTAGTGCAGCTGTTGTTCACAGATCCCTCTGAAATGAATCCAGCAGGTCGCTGATTCCCACCACAGATCCATTGGCCCGTCAGCGTTGTCTTAGATTGTGGGTCCCTCAAGTGACATAAACAACTGCCTGTCCATCATCTCTACTGTCAGAGATGAAATTTCAGGGATGCATGTTTTGCTGTCCCTTATTTTTTATGTGTTAAAAAGTGGTTGCCACTGATGGAAACCAAAGGCCAAGGATTGGTTGGCAATTTCTCAAAATGGTTGCCAATGGCAACCTGGCAACCATTACTGTTAAGCTCTGATTAAGGATCACAAGACCCAATTAAATTCAAACCAGGGCTCATTTATGAAAGTCATTTTTGGTCAGAGTTTGATTAACTTAGTGACCTGTCATGATCAAAACCAGTTTGACTTCAGAGTTGAGTCTTTGTAATTGAAGATGAGCTTGCAGTCTGCACATTATCTGCAGGTCTGTTCGTTCACATTTACAAAACATGTAGAAACTTACTGAAAGTGAAAGTTTCTCAGACTTTCCGTGTTCTGGTGGCTTCCCCTGGTTGAACCGAACTTGGCTCTTATACTAAATAACTCTATTTCTCTTCAAAGAAGACTTGGGCAGCTCAGCAAGGCGAACTGCTATCAGCTTCTAATGGATTCAGAGAAACTGTGCTTGATGTGAACATTCAGCCAGGTAAAACATCTCAGTGAGTGGTTCTGATTCAAAACAGTCTTTGAAGCTGCTGCTGCCTTTAGGCTAATAGCCACGCTGCTCATGGAGAATATGAAAGGTGACGGTGGACGGGCGTGTTGTCTGCTGTGGCACTCCGCATCTTCAGCAGACTCTTTTATCCGATAACCTCACCAGGTCCTTTACATCAGCACACGTGCTGCTTTGGCATGCAGCATTGCATTTTTTTTTCCTCCGAGCTCCGTTTTAGTGAGGCTGCCAAGTCTGGCGAGGATGCCCAAGGTGACGACGGACTACTTTACTGCGTAACGGAATCCCAGCATGATGTCCCTGTCCTCCTTGAACCGCCTGGAGAACTACAAGCACTGATTTTTATTTGGAATAGATACTGTTTGTATCGATGTTCCAGTTTTCTTTATTGTTAGCATGGGGCCCAGTGTTATTTATAGTCTGTCACTCTTCTAACTTACTTCCCCCAGGACTGGCACTGGTGAACAGATGGTATTTCTGTCTGAAAGTCAAACACACTTCGGAGTTGTCTTGTGTTAATACTCCAGTGAGAGAAGTGCTGCTTTTACATTCCATTACTGAGCAGTTCACCCACAGATGTAGACGTGCTTGGATAGATGACACCTTAATATAAAAACAACTACTTCAGCTGCAGTAACCTTTATCAGGGATCACCCATACTGTATGCACGACAGCACAGACTGATTTGCATTCTTAATGATGAGTTACTGGCAATCTTTCTTTCATGAGTCACAAGTGCAGAGAGTAGGAGGTTTTGCTTGATTGTGCCTTTGTTCAACTGAGCCTTTGAGTGATGAAACAAGACAGCAATATCATCCACGTGTCCCCCTGCCTGGTAGATGTTTGATGGTGATGCTTCAACACATAAGCATGTGTGTGGTTATCTCCTGCAAAAGCTAAGCGTAAAATGTAAACTGATATGTGGCTAAGTCTTGCAGTTTTTGTGTGACAGACTGTTGTAATTTGCGGTAAATGCAATATACTATAACAAGACTGAAGGGCATCACATACTAGCTGTGTATTACACGCATCAAAACACCCATGTAATCTTCACACACTCCCTGGTTTGACCCATCCTACGCTACCTTTGCTTCTTCTGTCTGTACTGCACGTCCCGTGTATGTGCTACAGGCGTCGTGCCATACTGACACGTGAAGTCAATGATTCTTGTGATGCCCTGACTTTTCCTGTAGCGTTAACCACCAGAGTCACTTTTGACAAGCATTTTGGCCCATGACGAGGTATCCCCACAATTATAGCGTGGACTTACATGCACCAACTCCACATGTGAACACTTCAGCTATAAGCACACATGTCCGTTCTTTACTGTAGTTGTTTAGGCCGCTGAAAACATTGGGCCCAATATCACCTTAACAATAAGATTGTTTTCCCTTTTCCCCACAAGTAGATATGCTTAATTTCTTTGCACTGTAGTCCCTGTCACGGTTTAGCTGGAAAAGGAGTAGACCGATATGACTCATGGTAATATTGTGTATATTATTAAGCAGGACTGCATGAAAAATGTAACTTAAGTCACCACCTGTAGACGTAATATGTGATTTTATTTGGGCTTCTTTACTGGGTGATGTAATTGTCACCCCAGCTCTTCCGTGTTTATAGTTCTTCTACTGAGATGGGGAGTGCCAGTTATGTATTGTTTTTGGCTACTTCACTAGTGCTGCAGCTTAGGGACTCATTGAAGTAAAAGTGTAAGACGGTCTGAGGCGGTTTGTTCCAGGATTTCAGCAGCCTAGCCGATATCACACCTGCTTTATTTGTCTTCAAGGAGGAGGATTTTCTACTCTGAAATGCTGCTTTTCAAAACCACCTGGAGAGGCAGCTCATTTTCTTGTACACCTGTCGTCCACAGGGATAATTGTTGCTCATTTAAGATGCACGCGGTGATGTTTTTCTTCCACACAATTCATTGTAATTGTGTCTCACTTTTTTTGAGATATTTCCCTATTTTCTCAGTGAACGTCTTTTTTGTTTTGCTTGATCTTTTTCAGTGGATCTTATTCCATCATGCCATCATCATCACTAACACAGACTTTTTTTGTTTTTACTGTTATAGCCTTTGATTGGCTGCACAGGTAATCACTCATTTATCCCCATGTTGTTGTTCCGCTTGCGTTAGACATGTGGGATAAAGAGAAGCGATAAAGTGCACTCTAAAAACCCAACTGGCATATAAGTGCTGGTCCATGTTGAATGCACACTATTTAAATTCAGCACACAAGCGGCACATGCTTCTTATACCGACCTGAATAGATGGCATTGGCAGCAAGTAAAGAAAAAAAACCTACACGAAGGCCAACTGCATGGTAAACAGTGGAGACTGGTACATGTCCGTGCTTTGGCATCACTGAATCCTAATTGAATGGATATTGGATATCTTTTCCAACACCTGCATGTTTTCAAAAATTGTTAGTTTGGTCTGACTGTTGCAACAATATGTCCCATGTATATATATCAATATTTACCATATATCGATGATAAGCTAGTATCAGTCAACACATTGTTGGGCTCTAGCATGCACTCCATTAAAATGGGTTTTTCCGCCCTTGCCGCTATGAAAAATTTGCCAAATGGACTGCAGCCAATGTGTATCGCAAAGCTGGGATAATGCCCATTAGGACAGGAGAATCCAACATAGTGTCTTATTTTGTTTATAATTTCATACTGTCTCAACATTATACGTGGTATATAATTAGTATAATTATACTAATTCACATTAAAATGTATAAACAGTCAACGAGCTTGTTGACTTGTAATAATGCTTTGGAGAGACGCCACGCGTGTGCTCTCTGTTTGCTGGCCACCGCTGATATGCAGGGATGTGTAGGTGGCCTCACGCTGCCTGGGCGTTTTGTGTCAGCACATACATACCGTATGTTTGGCGCTCGGCATCCTTTCAATATCACTTGCCGGGATGTCTTGGCACTTACATGGTTTACCTGAGCTAAAGTTGTCTGACACAATTTAACTGCTGGAGCTCCGAGACCAACTTGAGGATTATTCTTGCCTCAGTGATGAACAGTGTTTATTTGATGCACAAAGGCAGCTTCCTGCAGTCAGAAATCATCGTCTCACTTTACCTTTGCTGAGCTGTCATGCAGAGGTAAGGCCATGGTGTATTGGGGCATGTGTTACTGACTCTTAATCCCAGAGAGTGACTCACCATGATGATGTAATGCCTAGCAATGGTAGTTAGCTCATCCCAGGGACTCTGTGATTGGCTGGCGTCTTCAGGTGCCACGCCGCCGCCTCAGCCTTTGTGTGAAGAACAAAAAAAAAGAAGGAGTGAAAAAAAACAAAGTGCGTCTTCTGGGAGATGGGAACAAGGCGAGATGTGCAGCATGTGCAGTATTCTGTGGACTTGTTTACTTTCTAAATTGGCACAATTGTCAGCGAGCACATTCTTGAGGCGAGCATCCTCCGTGGCTCCGTGGTGTTTTCAGACCCAGCCAGCAAAAGTCCAGAATGACTTATCCACTGCATACTGTTCACGAGCTCAGGAGGCACAAACTCAACAGAGTTTTCCCCAAGCTGCATAGTCTCCGATATTTTATAACCTGTCTCTAGGTTTCGTTTAATCTTAATGAAAATGTGGCCGCTACAAGTTATGTGGAAGCTGAGTTCACCATTCTTATTCAAGACCTGTGGAGTTCTTTTTTAAGCAGCCTTGCTGTGCATTCAAATCGCTGTGTGCGCAGAAACGGCACACTCAAGACCAACTAGTGAATCCAGCTGGAAAGGAAAAAAAACATTAAATAGTAACTGTGAGATTTTTCATTTAAAATAAAAGAATATTGGGTTTGTGTTTCTGGGTAATGGTGTTTTTGATGGGGAACTATTCTTTTCTTTAATGGAGAAAAGGACTTCAGAAATGATGCACTTTGGTTTCTTGTTGATGTTTAAAGAAGGCAAAGGTGCAGCAATTACAACGCGGCGTGTGTGTTTTAAAAGGCTGTATTCAGTTCTCCTTCGTGTACATTGCTGCGAGGTAATGCTATGGAAACAAGAGGAAACGCAGAGACACATCTAAGAGCTGCTGATTTGACAGCGGAGATGCAGCACAGAGACTCTGTGGACCGTTTGATCAAACTGGTACGTCAAACATCATCTAATTAACTGGTAAAATCCTTCCCACAATCTAATGTGGGAGCTGCATATAGCCCGAGCCCCGCTGCTGCTGCTGCTGCTTATATGGAAAGAACATGCGAACACTGATGAGGTCAGACTGATGAAAATAGATGGTGTTTTTGTGTTGGGTTGGTAGCAGGTGGTTGCAGGGTAACGCTATCTAGGTGCTGAGAGGGAGTGGCTGTTTTCCATAACAGAAAACGAAGTGAACTTGAATACATTTAACACCTGCAGTGCCGGGCGTCAAACCGCAATACCGTTTTTTGAGTAACAACTGAAATGTGTCGGCAGCAGAGAGTGTCGGAAAGGATTTAAAGTTGGCATCACACGCCTGGTCAGATTCTGAGGCTTGTTTATTAAGAAGAGTCCCTGATATACATCAGGCAACTTTGTAACTTAAAATATAAATTTTCTTTACAGTATTTAGTTATTTATTATTTATGCATTGTGGAATATTATAGTGGGGATAGGTTAAAAAATTTAATTCTCTAATCTAATGTAAAAAAACGTGATTGTATATAATATTATGAACATTTTCAAATGATATCCTGGGAAATATAAATGTAAAAATTGGGACCAATTCGGCATGAGATCTGTCAGAATATGATGTTCATAAATTAAAATCTAATCTACATTATAAGCCACTTTTTAATAATTGAGTGTATTGTGCGGAGCCTCTCGGGTGTCATATGGCAGAAAATATATTGATGTAGAGATCTGTGATTGTTAAACCAAATGAAAGGATCACTATACCAAGCATGTTATTTTAGATTAATTATTAATTTACTATTGTGTGTGCACAGATTAATATGATGTGCATTCAGTTTGGCAATCCATTTACACAGAAACTGTAAGAAAAACATATTTGGAGGAGCGCACAGTCAAGTTGCATTCATGGGAAGACTTCCGATATGGACCTCTGACCTTCAGAATGAAAGGGGTGAGGGGTTAGTTAGTTTTAAAGTAATGCAATTTGGTATTTATACCTACTAAATAAATGCACAGATTAATAAACAAACAAATACAGTAGTTTTACTTGTGTCCTCTCATCATCATCAAAGCAGGTGCAAGTCCTATTTTATTATTGATGCATCATTTATAACTTAAAAAAAGGTACAATTGTACACATGTACATTTTTTTTACAGAATTATAATTCCATGAATTCTGAATGCAAGATACATATTCTAACAGCCTTACTTCAAAATGTCCTCTTAACTGTGCACTAAGATTTCTGATGTTCTTCTCCATATGACCCTCAGTGAGCTCTGTAGTAGCCCATTACTTGAATACACGCTGAAAAGGTTTGTCTTTTCACAGAGCCTGACACTGTAAACGCACGACTAATACAAATGTAGCACATAGAAAAGGATTTGACATCTTTTTTTTATGCTTTTTGAATTTAAAGTTTAAGAAAGAACACCCAATTTCATCTGAAAATGTGAATACAGTCACCGCGATTTGACCCAACACAGACCCCTCTAAGGGTCTTTTCCATTATGTGTTTATGGTCAGGCTGCTGCGTTTGATGAGATCAGGAGAGGTCTGTAATTTATTAGGCTTTCACACTAGCAGCATTGTCGCCGAAAAGCCCCAGGAGTGGCTCACTGTGAGCCGGGGAGGCAGACAAAGGTGGAGGGGCGGCGGGCGGCAGGCGGGAGGAGGGGTGGAGGATGAGAGAGGGAGGCGGGACACAATGCAAAGTGTCGTCAAGGAGGAACCACTGAGTCGGCAGGGCACTTCAACCTCTGGATCTATTGTTTCCCTTTCTGTCGCTGCAGCCCCGTTTCATGTAATAAAACTCACTGAGAGCAGTAATAGTGTTAGACATGGATGGATGTTTTTTAGACCTTCGTTCCATGATTTAATTAAAGAATGATAGTGTCATTCAGTATGAATCATTCAGTCGTCCTACTACATGGCTACAGATGCTGGCCGGTCTTTACATTGCAGATCTAGGACATTGCTTTTCTTAGATCTTCACTGTTCTTGTTACTAAATTAAATGCATTCGCATGAGTTGAATGGAACCTCAGATGTCATTGAAAGAGAGATCTTTGCCTTGAAAGATAAGCCCATGTGATGCGAGTTTTTCTTGTTTTTCCCTCACAAAATAATGTCTAAAAATAAGACGAGGCGCCGACGTTCTGCCGGTAAACTGACTGCTGCAAAAGGAGCAAAATTTGAGCTTGTGTATCGTGGCCTGATTATGTCTCTGGAATGAATAGCCGCTCTCCTGACTGACAGCTGTCTCATTTTATCTGCGAGGCTTTTCTGCATAATGCGCTGCTCTGCTGCTTTAATAAGCCACCGTAACTGCAAAGTTCTGTAGCTGTGTAATTGTTTTGCTCTACTGACAGTTCAGAAATTATGCCTGGACATGGAAATGGATACCATAAGACTTTTTGCCCTGTTTGGAGGACAGAATTTGTTCTGTTGACGACACATGAATGTTGACAGGTGATAAAGAAATGCTCTTAAGTTTTTTTGGCACTCCAGTCTTGGCACAGATGTTTGGTAGTTTGTCCTCCACATTATTTGGCAGCTTGCAGTATTTGCGCTGCATGATTGACTGTGAAAAAAGCTCCAAATTTAAATGCAAAATCCCCGGCATATGAATTTGTGAATTTAAAAATACCGCAAGATCTGCAGCCTTCACTCGTTGCCTTATGGTATCATTGCATTTTGCACAATAATGCAATCTTTTGAAAAGCATTAACCAATCAATAAACTCCCAACTAAACCCTCTGAAGTCTTTTAAATTTTTCATTTAATGCCAGCAGCTTCTACTTTCACCCCCTGAAGGTAAACAACCAGAGTTTAGACGCATCTAACTTTCCCCTCATGGATGAAATGCGGATGACAGACCAAAGAATGTTTTTAAGGAAGGTGCTTTTATGCTTTCATGCTTTCCTATATTTTGACGAAGCCTAAAGGATAATTAGGCCAATTAGATTTAAGTTACGAAATCAAATTATTTGATGCTTTCATACAGATGTTCAGACTATCAGTGGGGCGGTTTCATTAGTTTTACTCCATTGCTATCTATCTCTTATGACAGATTGGAAGCTAAATGTCAAATGAAGATCAGCGCTCGGTCTGAACACCAGAAGGATAAAATATGTTTACATTGCAGGAACAAAGGGAGCGTGTCATGCTGCATATGATTGATACTGGCTGGCGGCGCAGGCAGCCAGATGGGCCCAGCTCAGACCATTCAACACGAGGGGTCGAGGGCTCGGCCAGTTTGTACCCGAGCCTCGCAGACTGGGCTGCCCAAAGGCTCCGGCTCAAAGACTTGTAATGTGCTTGGCATGGCTCAGTGGCACTGTCACCTCCATGACGCTGCACTTAATGCAACAATTCCTCTCGAAATAGTATCAACGTCTTGGAAGAAAGAATGACGGTTTATTTATGGCTGTCCATTTCACACCCTTGTGTGACAGTTGTCTCTTGACACAAACCGGACATTTAGACAGAATAAAGCGTCTCGGGGCATAACTCGTCATGCACTTGTACAATATAATGTCTCATGCGATGTCAAAGACTGTCACACAGTGGCATCAGATACTTCAGTTGTATTGTAATACCCACCTATTTTTTAAGAAAGCCTGCCAGAAGTGAGAAAAAACTGTCACATATACATACAGTACTGTAGAATAAGCTGCCCATCCCCGCTCTGGAGACCAGATCCAGGTCCCATCTCATGATAATGATCTTTTTTCTCATGGTTTTGTTGCCTAACCTAAAGCTTAACCATGCTGCAGTTGTCATCGGAAGAATAGATTATTAAAAAAACAACTTTGCCATAAGAATATTCAATACAGTCATCATTAAACACAATCTGGGGTCTTGCTGATTTGTCCAATTTCAACTAAGGATGTCACGATACCAGAAATGTAGTAGTCGATACCAATACCAGTGAAATTCCACGATCCTCGATACCCAATTCGATATGACGTTAAAAAACAAAAACAAAACAATAAACACTTAGAGCTAGTGTTAGGAGGCCAAACAGGTCATAATTCCCTCTCTAATATCTATTTTATATTATATAAGTTTCTCGCCAAAAACTACATTTTACAAGATTACATCTGAACACATCATGATGACATTAAAATTTGCCTTCGCCTGATATTCATTTTTACTGAATAGAGCTTGAATCATCATAATGAAACTCAATGCGACCTTCGTTCATGTTAGCAGTTACCTTCGCAGGACTGTGCTGTTCACCGGCTGCTAACAGCTAACGTTAACTAGCTTTCCTTCCTGCTGATTTCAACACAGATTTGTTGTTCATAATGTAGAATTATTAGGGAAGAAATAGGGTGCGTCCTCTGGATGCGTCGATAGTGAGTTTACTGCTTTCTTTTAGATTTTCAACGCCGCTGGTCTTGAGCACTGACGGTCCCTATGCTTACATGCGGTAATGTAGAAAAACAAGTACCGTGACGTTTTGAAAATTTTGACATTGACTCGGTATGCTATGTGCAGTGATAGGGTTGCACAGATAACTGCACGAGTATCAGAAAATTAGACTTAATTTATTAATTCTTCTATTAGGAATGGGTGACATAATTGCTCACTATTGGGTGTTTTTTTTTTACTTGCTTTAAGAAAATAAGATGTTAAAACTCAATACTAGAGATGGTGTTTTTTCAGCCATTTTCTTTCCCATTCCTGCCTCAATCTTTCACTTCATTTGGGGGATTCACATAAGATACATAGCGTCTGTTAGTTGTGTATGTCGGTACTAATGTCTCCAGAGGTCGCATTAACAGCAAAGCAGGAAAAGGAAGAATATCTCTTCCAAGTTCACCACTTGGAAATGTCTCCATTGTGAGACATAATCTAGAATATCGCTATCAAAAGGCATACTGTGTCTTCACTGTTTTACTAGTAACATATTCAGATAGCATGTGCTCGCCTCTGGTTCCATCATGCTGATATTAAGTGGACCAGATGTTGCCTTGCTAGAGTTTTAATGGCTTTGGCCAAGTTCGGTAGACATCAAGATTGACTGCTTTTTTTTCAAGCAATCCAATAACTGTGTTCGCTGAGTTATTGCTTAGCTCAGACAAAGAGCTAGCCTCATAAAAGAGTCCATCTCTCTGGGCCAATATGAAAGCTGTTTAAAGATTGTAATGTTTCGTGTTCCCGTCTGTCAAACCCTTTGATGACGACTAAGATATCTTGACATACTGCAGAGTGTCATGACTTTTGGTCTGGGTAAGTCCACAAAGAATGATTTCTGAAGTTTTTGGTGACCTTCTCATCTTTTTTTCTATCGACATTTCTACTAGAACTAAATACCCATCAAATTTGCAGTAAATGGTACATTCATATCCTCCATAGGATGAACCCTTTACATCACAAAATGAGCTTTGTCTAATGATTTTTTTGCACTAAAGATATTTAATTATATAATAAGACAGATTGCCATGAAATTTCACGAGTGTCCAACTTGTTAGAGACAGAACAATTTGGACATTAATTATCCTACAGCCTTTCCTTCAATGGCACCCTCAAGATTACTACTATAGCCCTAAAAGCAAAGCTCTAAGATATTTTATGATACTTTCATAATATTGGTTTAATGAACTTTGTAGCCTCCAGGGCTATAAACTTATATTCTCTGACCTTTGCATTGGTTTCATTTTCCTCTTTAGAGACGTATCTTACTTTTCTTTGAATAAGACACCAGTATTGTGTTCATAGCTTACCTGTACACTCATTTGAGGAAATTGTTTACATCATTATTTTGTATCTGTGTAATAACGATGATTTATCTCACAGTCGCTGCTATCATCATTCAGAATAACTGCGACTAGTGAGCCATAGGTGGGTCACTTATCAGTGTCTGACCCACTGTCAGCGTGAAAGAGCAACTCAAAATGCCACATCATGCTCCCGTTCTCCACTGTTTGTCTCCCTGAAATCTTTTTTTCTCTCTATCTCAAAGAAAGCATTCTCTGTTATGGCCCGCTAACACAGTGAAAGCACACTGTTGTTTTCAACTGTGCTGCCTGTTTCATTCAGCTCCACTGCGCTTTGTAGCCGGCCAAGCAGATCACTTAGTTAGCCACCCTGTGCCATAGACACCTCCTGGGACTCTGTCAACTCCCACTTCCTTGGACACAAACCCTAAAGGAGCGGAGCAGAGAGGGAAGTCTCAAATCTTCATTAATCACTGTGTCAGATTTTCACGGGGCAAAGTCTCGCCGAAATGACTCCCTGTCAGGAGGTAAAGCGAACGATGATTTCCATGGGAAGTGGAGTACAGAAAAAAACGAGGGGAACAATGAAAACGAGGAGCTTGAGAACACAAATGAGCCTGGTGAGAATGGCCTGGTTGTTAGTCCTGAGGTGCATGAGACAGAGTTTGCATACAGTGCTAGCTGACATGGCCAGCTTCCCAAGGACAGAGCCCTTTTATAGAAGCATTTGCTCATTAGAGAGCACATCTTGCATTGTTTATGGACTTTAATGAGCCTTGCCGCAACCAAGGGTAGAAAAACAAAGAGGAGAAAATACGGACCTTGCATTCAAAAATGTAACAGGTCCGCTCGCCGAGGACAGTACCAGAAAGGGCTCGAAATCCCGCCTCCTCGCTAATCTGTCTCCTCTGAACAGTACACGCTCCTTTTTACATCTGAGGATGAAGTCTAGCATCCTCCCCACCCCCCATTCCACCAGCTTTTTTTTTCTCCCATGTTTTTACCCTTCCGTCTCTCTCTTTTCTCATTACTGCTATTGCAGAGAACAATCTCAGGGCACCATTTTGCCGAGGACATTGAGGAGCTTAATTAGTTCATTCACGGATATGGCTCTTCTTACTAGCCCAATGGCTTTAGTGCCTCTGGAGGGCCTTAAATGCCAACTCCCTCTTGCAGAAAAGCCTCAAACTGTACAGAATATAAAATACCTGTCAGGTTAATAAGGGAGAACCCCAGCAAGCTATCCTGCATTTATTTAAAACATTTGCACCTGTTTTTGAAGGACTCAGAGTGGCATTGTCTTTGCACTTTAGTGGCAGAAGAAAGAGGAAAATGGCGTGTGGTTCATAAATGCCCCCATGTTATACCCGCTGGTTTCCTGTCTTGATTTGCTCTCTACAAAACAAGGCTTAATTGCATATGAGAACTACTAATAGAGCGTGGGGTTGAAGACATGTGGTTCAGGACCAATTCCAATCCGGCTCCTACACCCTCCCACTGACAGAGTGAAATCCATTTGTAGAAGGGCCAAGGGGGCCCCTCCCCCACATTATGGTGTAAGGGATTGGATTGGAATTGTCCTTTAGTTTAATGAAATACCCTTATAAAACCAATAAAGTTACTGAAATTAACTTGTATTTTTCCTCAGGCCATTTCCAATAGAATTACTTTTATGTTTTTCCCTAATAAAATAATATATTTCTTACACTGTTTCATAATATAATTATGTGCGTATTTATTCATGATCTTAAAGATAAAAGAAAATAATTGACGTTAACAGCCTAATATCACATTTTTCAAATTGATGGCCTGAAAGGACAAAAAAGCTATTTTGCCAAACAAACAACCCCGAGATGCATTTTCTCGAGTGCTTTTTGGCTTCAGACAGAAATGCTTGTTAGCAGGATTCTTGGTACTCAAACTAAATGAACTGCATCCGATAATGTGATTTTAAATTACAGAGCTCATAACTGGGTATCCATTGATTGAACAGAGGGTTTAGGTCAGTCTCCAGTGATGGGAAAATGATACCAAAAACTCAATAACAGCAAGCTCCTCCTTTAGGGAAGGTGCAATTATGTAATTCTTTTCATCCTATCTTCACCATTTCAGCGACATCTGAACTCTCATTAGTGAGACGGGCCCCAGAAAATGGATGCATGGGAGGAGCACTATGGAGAGCTGGGACTGAAATGGGAAAAATCAAGTTTAGAGGCCGGGGCTGTTTGCAGTGCTTCCTGTAACACTATCCTGTTTGTGGAATGGGGGGTATTCCTGAAATGACATTCGGTTTCTGGGCAACAGAGCAGCAGCTGTGCATATCTTTGCATCCAGGGGGGATGCGGTGCGATAAAAGCCCACTGATGCAGCTGTGTTTGAACAGGGAGATTGCAGTTCGATCGGTGGCTCGAGGGATTCTCCGACCAACAGAGTGGAGGGAAAGAACTTCATAAGGTTCCCGCAGCGCCTAGTTTTTTTTTTTTCCAGAAAAGGGAGGCGCTGGCTAAAATATAGTCTAACACAAGAGCAGACCAGTGAGTCTGAATGGATGACAGTTTTATGCCGCGTTCACACTGGGGACTTTAAAAAAAACACTTCGTTGGTTGGCCTTTTGGGATTCTGTTCCGGCAAGCATGGAGCAACACATTTGTGGTTAATTCAATTAACTAAATTATGCAGAATGAGGGCTGATTTGGTATTATCTAGTATGGTCTTTCAGTGGAATATTATTGTGATTATTTGATTTTATCATGTTGTTTGACAAATTTCTGTTTTCCAAACTAATGATTCCAATCAAGCTGCCTTTTGAAACGTACCACAATGAGTTTGTGAGGTTTTTCTTTTACACACAGTACATAGTTTGGTGTCAAGTGACTTCAATGATTCGAACATTATTAAGATTATTTCATAAATGAATTTGGATACATGTAGGGGTGTCACAATATACTGGTATTGACGATAACCAAAAATTTAAATACTGATATCATGTTAATAACACACATAATATCATGTGAATAATCCAGTGCTTTTAAATCACGCTTTTGTACAGTTAAGGATTCAGACTTTCTCTCCACCTCCAAAGACACCTTTGAGTGTAACTCATTTACTAAAAAAGATGAATTTGACCGATAGCATATATTTTTTTCAAATGTTAGATAGATATCGCGATAATATCCTTATTGTGAATCCTTTTGGCCACGATAATTGTGTAGTGAAAATCTGATATTGTAACATCCTACATGTACAATATCATAATAATGTGATTTGAACCATATTCTCTAACCCTGTGCAGAATCCTTTTTCATTTCACGTATTGGCTAGGTTCGGCGTCTCAGTTACAGGCCCATGCAGAACTCTTAATTCATAGCTGCAACTACGGGTACAAAACAGCTATACAGTATATAAAAAAATATCTTATTGTGGTTACTTTGACTGACATTGCAATTGTGATATGGTGTGATCTTTGCGGGGATCTGTACCAAAGATGTTTTTTTTTAAGTCTGTATAATATGATGTGCAGGCCAGGACATCTATGCAGCAATATTGCGCCTCCTGCGATTGGAAAATTGCCGTAGTACATACTGCGATTTTGATAAGATTTCAATTAATTGTGCAGCACTACAATTTTAACAAGTTGCTCTTTACTGCAGCACTGGTACTTTAATGCCAATCTCCTACTGTAAAGAATGAACGTCTGGTTTGCCCCACAGCCATGTACCACCACCATGTGAATGCAGCACTAGGG